>CAWUDS030005874.1:0-44301 GCA_963859935.3 Lathyrus sativus | reverse complement strand
GTAATTGTATTCTTCAACGGCGATGTTGGGAAGTTTGTTGTTGACGGCGATGTCAAAAGTAATTGTATTCTTCAACGGCGATGTTGGGAAGTTTGTTGTTGACGGCGATGTCAAAAGTAATTGTATTCTTCAACGGCGATGTTGAGATGTTTGTGTTGACGGCGATGTCAAAAAATAATTATATCTTTGAATTAATGGCTGTTCATATTTAACGGAAAAATTGACGGCGAAGTCAGAAGACGATTTTGAAAAAAAATTTTGACGGCGAAGTCAGAAAATATTGTAAATTGGACGGTGAGGTCAGAAGATTATTTTGAAGGAGCTGACGGCGAAGTCAGGGGCTTTACCAAAGTTCTGTAAAAAAAAAATTGACGGCGAAGTCAGAAAATATTGAGGACCGACGATAAAGTTAGTGGATTTATAATTTTGACGCTGAGAGCTGACGGCGAGGTCAGACGTTCCACTTAATATGGGTACCTGACGGCGATGTCAGAAGTTCCTTTTACGGTTGGCAAATTTCAGGTCTCTTTGGTATTCAACCGCCTTTTACCATGGATCGTCTGAAAGCTGTTCGCTTTTCATCCATTCAGGTCTAAGTCGCTTGAATAGGGGCAGCTGTTGAACCCCAAAATTTACCCTACCTTTTCTCCATTTGGTTTATGTTTCATTTCATTGCATTAGCATATCACATTGCATAAGCATACCCAAATTTGTCCTACCAATGTATGTATCCTCCATCTGTACATCTACCCACTAACCATCATTCAAAAAAATCCAAAAAAAAATATATATTGTTGCTTTCAGGATGCATTAATTCAGGGTATTGTATGGTCAAGGTTCGAATTAGGGTTTCTGTCAAAATCAAGTGGCCAAGCAAAGTGATCAGGTCCAAGGGTATTAATGGTTGGAATTCAAGTGAAGTTTGCCCTCATCTTTGTCAAACAAGTATTTTTACTTGTTCTCAATTCATCAGGCTATGCCAAAGTCAGATGTTTCATGGTTAAAGATTATCAGGTTTCAATTCATTTGTAAAGCAGGCTCATTTGATCAATAGTGAAGAGTTTGGTTCGAATGGAAAAGTTCAACATGGTTTGTTTTGGTCCCAGTGTTCAAGTTTGACTTCTAAGACATGATTTAGTTGATTCATAATGCTTTCATCATTTTCAAGTTATTTTTAGAGGTTCAGGAATTATGTTATGGTGCAAATGGCTTTTGTTTCTACTTCCATCCATGAATAATTTCAAGTGTTAATCATAAACCAAGTGACATTCAAGATAAACAATGGATAGTAAGAGATTATTTCAAGCCCATTTGAAGTACAAAAAAAACAAAATGGAAGTCTAGCTAAATCCCAAAAAAATATAGAACAAAGAAAAGCATCAAGAAGTGTGAGGCTGTAGTGTGCAATGCTATGCAGTATCTCAAATCCACGACATTGTTGTTATCACCATCACCCTTGACATTCTCCCACGGTTCTCTGAAGCACACCAAATGCTTCTCTTCTTTATCTTCTTCAACGTTTTCTCCTTGGTCTGGTCCTCCATTCATGGAGGCACAGTCCCCTCAACGAGAATCGCAACTGGGGTCCCCTTGGTCCTCACCCCGCACAGGAACCCCAACCTCAATGACTCCCCTTTCGGTGAAGCTTCTTCATTGGCTGAGTTTGGTTCCATTGTTCTTTCTACTACCGACCCTCTCACCAAGTCCCATCTCTCCCACGTCGCTTACTCCCTCTGGCGCCGCACAATGTTTCCTATTGGCCTCTCCGATCCTCCGTCTCGACCTGCCCGACCAGAAAAACCTTATACTTGTTTCCCCTAGGGAAATTCCTGCTCCTAAAAATTCGGGTTTGCCTCTGAATGCTTATTTACTTCATAATTTAGTACATGTGGAGCTTAATGCAATTGATTTGGCTTGGGACACTGTTGTTCGATTTTCTCCCTATAGTGATCTTCTTGGGGAGGGGTTCTTTGCGGATTTTTGCTCATGTTGCTGATGATGAGAGTCGTCACTTCTCTTGGTGTTCACAGAGGCTTGCTGAACTGGGTTTCAAATATGGAGATATTCCAGCTCACAATTTGCTATGGAGGGAATGTGAGAAATCATCAGACAATGTTGCTGCACGTTTGGCAGTGATCCCACTAGTCCAGGAGGCTAGAGGACTTGATGCTGGACCACGTTTGGTGCAAAAATTAGTTGGCTTTGGAGATAATAGGACATCTAAAATTGTGGCTAGAATTGCTGAAGAGGAAGTTGCACATGTAGCAGCGGGGCTTTGCTGGTTTCTTTCTATCTGTCAAAAAATGAACCGCACCCCAGACTCCACTTTTAAAGACTTGCTCAAGGAATACAATGTGGAACTAAAAGGTCCCCTTCAATTATGCGGCTCAAGAGGAAGCTGGCATTCCCCGTGATTGGTATGATGCACCATCAACAAGAAATCAAGAAAAGAAAGACAAAGAAAAACATTTCAGCTCAAAAACAAGCTCTTGGCTGGCCCCACCGACCTACATCCGCAGCAGGTGCTATCACCACCTTTCATCAATATCTGCACTTCATGAACCGTTCAAAATCCTGCAATACGCACCTACAAAACAAAGGACAACCATAACATTTTGCAATAAAGAATGAACCACAAATTGATTCCATCAACCCCTACAAAAGAAAACCAATACAAAACTTCAAAAAACCATTCTGCTATCTTTGCACAACCAGCCAAAAACCCTGCAGAAAACAAACAAAACCGTACCGCCAGACAAAAACCTGCTACAGACAACATCCTGCAAATTCACTCCACACCAGACCAACAAACCACATCCTCCACACCAGACAAGACCTGCATAAATTCACAACCATCACTCTAAAGTAATAAATAAAAAAGACAATAAAACCATACAACTATGGAAATAAGAAACGACTCATTCATCTAAAAAAAAAACTCTTAAAAAAAACTCTTGGCCTGTCCTCACCTTGGAAACCATTTTTTCTCACCTGCCATCCTCATCATCATCGAACATCACCATTTTACACTCTCTTCAATTCCTCTCCTTCAACAGAACCACTCAGAACCACTACAAGCTTGACAGCCACCTAAAACCATTGTTCGGCCTTGAACCTTCAAAACTTCATCCCAGAAAACACAATAAACAAGAACCAGAAAAGATGCAGGAAGAGAGAACAAAAATCATATAGTGAAACAAAATCAAACCTGAATGTTTTTCATCATTCCCTTTAGTTCAGATTCTCGTGAAAACCATTTCACAAACTATCAACCAAAATCGAACCTCATCAAACTCAACCTCTGCTACCATTTCTTTCACACCCAACCGCACTTCAAAAAATCGTGCCGCTGCGTAACCATCCATCTTATTTCGCAGGAGAACGAACTGTTAGCAACAACTTTACTTTCCATCAGCAACACTCCCTCTCCATCACCATAACATACCAGCCATATCCACTGATGAAGCAATCAAAACAGCTCCACAAAATCATTTTTGAAGCTAACATGAAACAACATAACCTTCCGTAGCTTCTCCAAGCAACCTCTTTTCCCTCATTTTCTCATAAAACATTCAACGCCACCCTTTCACGATCCACTACGACCGTCCTCCTTCCAAACACCTATCGTCTCTCCAAAACTCTTCCATCTCTTTTTTCGCCGCCATAAACACAACTTTAAATCTTCACCCAAACCTCCATTCATTTAACCTTCACGAATCCCATAGAACCATAAGCAAATCTATCCCTAACCAAAACCAAAATCAAAAGAGAAGAGGAAATGAATTTGAACCAGTCAATACAAACTTAGAACAGGTTAAATCTGGAAGGAAGAGTCGCGAGAAGAAGAGATAAATTGAAATCATATGCGGAGATTGGAGACATGTAGTCGTGTTTCTTTAAGTCGCCGATGATGATGATGCTACCAGATTTTTGAGGACTCTGTTTCAACTCCCACCTTAGTCGAACCGACATCACCGCCACCTCAGGAGAATCAACCATATAACTTTTATCACCTGCAGCAACCGTTCAACCGCAAGCCAAGGCGGTGGATGTACGCGAGCGAGATTGAGAAACAGTGGAAAGTACGAACGCGGCGAAAGAGGTTTTGGTTTTTCTGTGAGCCCGTGAAGCCCAACCGCAAGGTTCACATCTGCACCCTCCATTTCACTACTAACCCCTTTGTTTTGTAAATGCTATTTTATGTAATGTATATTTTAGATATAGTTTTTTTTTTATTAAATTTTCTACTTATTTTTTCTTATTAATTTTAGAGTATCTTATATTTTCTAAATTTTATTTTATATCATATTTCTTTAGAACTATTTCATATTAGAGTTTATATTTGTTTTATAATAGAGTTTTATTTCAATAGTATTTTATTTTTTAGAGTTGATTTTATTCTTCATTTGTTATTGGGCATTTTGTCCCATTTTCATTTGTTTAGGTCGATGACGAGACCTCCGTAAACCGTTATTAAGTCAAACTGTTGATAAATAACGTTGGATCTGAGACCATTTCTTTTCAACGCTTTTTCTCCTAAAACCTCGGTCCCGTACTGAGTGTATCTCCGAAAACATTTTCAAACAAATTCTTTGTATTGGATTGAAAAGAGAGGATTGGGTGTAGACCTCTTCTTCTCCGAGTGTTGGGATACCCACTGTAGTGAGGGTGGTTCCGACACTCGTCTTTCAATACGAAGACGCTTCTCAACTTTTCCTCCTAAAACCTCGGTCCCGTACCGAGCACACTTTCAATAATAAACTAATTTCTCTTTGTATTGAATTAAAAAGAGAGGATTAGGTGTAGACCTCTTCCTCTCCGAATGTTGGGATGCCCACTGTAGTGAGGGTGGTCTTGATATTCGTCTTTCAATATGAAGACGCGACTTCTTCCACTACCTCTCCTTTCACAACTTCCTTCCACAATTTTCACACCTAAAACCTTGGTCCTGTACCGAGTGCATTTCAAATCTTTTCATAACAAAAACTTGAATGGTCGTGGAGTGGTTAGGCGTAGGCCTACTCCTATCCCGAGTGGCTGACGTTTACCGTAGGGTTCTCTGTCGCAAAGCACTTACCATTCAAAACCAAAAACATCTTTAATAAGAGAACGAAGTTCTCTTTGCATTGAATTAAAGAGAGAGGATTGGGTGTAGACCTCTTCTTCTCCGAGCGTAGGGATGCCCACTGTAGTGAGGGTGGTTTCGACGCTCGTCTTTCAATATGAAGACGCCTCGTTCGCCACACCCTTTTATAACAAAAACTCTGAGATAAAGAATTGGGTACTACCCGTAGGGGTTACTATCCGAGGACATGTCTCGCCCCTTAAAAACAATCCAATCAATCAAACGTGACTTTTTGCCTCGCGTGGCGAAAAAACTAATCGATATTTCAAAAAGGATATGTTACGTCCGTTCTACCGCAAACAGGTACGCATAAGTCTCCGAACGAGCGAGCAGCAAAACACCTAAACTGCTAGAACACGCACGATAACATCATCCACAAATCACCGGTTACCCGTAGGCACGAACTACGTTGCTCTGATTTCTCTCGCATGTTGAGAATACGTAGGCATAGGATTGCAATATCCTAGCGAGCACCCTTTTCTCTCTTTTCACCATTTCCCAGAAAGGCATGCTACGTCCGTTCTACCGCAAACAGGTAACGCCTAAGTCTCCAACGAGCGAGCAGCAAAACACCTAAACTGCTAGAACGCGCACGATAACATCATCCCCAAACACACCGGTTATCCACACCGTAAGCACGAACTACGTTTGCTCTGATTTCTCATGTCAGATGAGAATACGTAGGCACAAGACGACGATGTCTTGGCGAGCTCCCTTTTTCACCTTTCAACCGTAGGCCGAACTACGGCTGCTCTGATTTCTCATACCAGATGAGAATACGTAGGCACAAGACGGCGATGTCTTGGCGAGCACAATCCCCCCTATCCGTAGTTTCCCGAACTACGTCGACTCTGACTTTCTCACATTTATTGAGAATACGTAGGCCTAGGACCGCGAAGTCCTACCGAGTCCGTTCTTTCTCTTCTTCCCCCCGTTACTTCTCTTTCCCCGTTTCTAAACCCTTCTTTCTATCCCTTAGAACACTCTCTTTATAGCATAATATTTAAGCAAATAAATTCACATGTCGACAAACAAAAGGTTCCCATCGAGTACGATGGATGCGAGGGGTGCTAATACCTTCCCTTCGCATAACCGACTTCCGAACCCGTTCTTGGTCGCGAGACCATCTTATCCATTTCTTTCTTAAGGTTTTCTCGATATTTTCCTTTCCCCTCATGGGATAAATAAAGTTCGGTGGCGACTCTTCTGTCCTTTCTTTTCGCCTCCCCGTCGTTGCACGATGCATTTTTCGAGTAGCGACACCTTGGCTTTACCCTTGGCTAATCTTTCTGCCTCTACCTCGGGGTGACGTGAAGATTCTTCCGCTTCTGGTCATACCCCCTGTTCCGACAACATTATCTACAACCCCAGCTGGTTGTCCATTGACTTCAATTTTCTCACCATCGCAATATACCTCCCAACCCGTAAGTCCACGACACTGCTTTAGTACTCTCAAAAGGAACTGGTCCTGCTTTAGTAATTGTGATCGTCGGCCGCCTGGCAGGTGCCGTTATCGTTATTGTTTTCCTCGGAATCGTTACCGTTGCAACATCGTTCAGCTCATCACACAACGCCTCTACAGGCTTTTCAACCGCGGTTCTATCAAATTGCAAGGTACCTTCATCCATCATAGCCTGAATACCCTGCCTCAACTCATTACAACCCTCTGGCTGTATCCAACAATCCAAGCAAAACTCATCACAACCCGGGAATACACCCCCTTTTAACAGCGTGCTTTTAATCTCACCCAACGGCGTCTTCAGCTCATTGACATCCGTCACCAGATTCAAATTCTCCTCCGTCAAGATGGCGTTTGCCCCATGATTGGGCATAGGCTGTTGTACGATATTTGGACCCCACCTGTCCAAAGTTAATAGCTTTGCTATCCAATAAATCCTGAACTTTGTGTTTAAATGCCTGACAAGCTTCTATATCATGACCGGGTGCCCCCGGAATGGAATTCGCAATGCTTGCTGGCATCATATCCGTAAGGAAGTACTGCCCCTGTAGGCGGTGCCAAAGTCCTCTTTTCGACTAAGTTCAACCCTAGCAGGGTCTGGAGGAGTTCTGCATACGTGGAAGGAGGTGCGTCGAACACTCTTTTCGCTCTCGCATTCTGTACCCTTCTCTGGCCAGGATTCTGTCCTTGCTGTTGCTGTGGTTGTTGTTGTTGTGGCTGCCTCTGTTGAGGAAGCGGGATGGTGACCACTGGCTATCTGCTGCGGCTGAACATACTGATTTCTTCCTCTGCCCCTGCCCCTGCCACCAAACACGACACTAGTATCACCCTGTCGTCTACCACCAAATGCTTTTCTGGCACCTCCTGTTGAAGTAGACTCACCTGCTTGGAACCTTCCCACTTTAATCCTGTTTTCGATCATCTCCGCCATAAGAATCAAATCTGAGAAACTGCTCAATGACACACTGAACAATTTTTCATAGAACACCCCCGTAAATGTCCCAATGAACATATCGTTCATCCCCCTTTCAATTAAAGGAGGATGCACCCTCGTGGCCATATCGCGCCACCTTTGTGCATACTCTTTAAATCTTTCACCATTCTTCTGTGACAAACCCTGCAATTGGACCCGGTTTGGCACAGATCGCTGTTGTATTTGTAATGTGTCACGAAAGCATCAGCAACTGCTTCCAGGTTTTAATCTGTGTGGGCTCCAGCCCCATATACCATTCAAGCGAAGGTCCTGATAGGCTATCCTGAAAGAAATGCATGAGCATCCTTTTGTCATCTGAATATGCGGACATCCTTTTGTAGTAAGAGCGGACATGGACCTTAGGGCAGGTGTCCCCCTTGTACTTGTCAAATGTGGGAGCCTTGAATTTCAACGGCACCCTCAGTCCTGGTACCAAGCTCATTGTAGTCATATCCAAACCGGTGGAGTTCTGATTCACTACCCCCTTCATCTGTTCTTCAAGCATTTTGATCCTCTGCACAGGATCAACAGGTCCTTCGAATCCCACACCTCTTCCAAAAAAGGCGTCCTCCTGGCAGTCTTCGCCCCAATTCACATTTCCATTTCCATACCAGTCGTAACCAGTGTTGCGACCAAACCCTTGCTGATTGATCATGGGACCTCGTCCCCCATTACCGAAACCCTGGTTGACCCTAACAGGTCCAAACCCAGTGTTGACAGGAATCACCCCAGCACCATTCATATTACCAAATCCACCATACCCCTGGTTAGCGTTTACCGAAACCGTCATAACCGAAACCTTGAGTGTTGAAGCCGAATTTCCCGTCCTGATTGACGTAATCAAATCCCTGATCATTATAGCCGAAACCATTGTTGTCGAACCCATTACCGCCATTGTTGTTACCACCGCCTTGGTTGGCGTCCCCAAATCCAACATTGTTAACAACAGTCTCATTTCCATTCCCTGTGTTGCCATTACCAGCGTCGGCGCCGTCGTTTACAAACACAACAGGTGGAGTCACCACAGGTGGAACCACAGGCGTAGGGGGCCCACCCTCTGGAATAGTTTCAACGTGTGCAGAATTGTGGTCATTGTTGCCATTCCCATTAGCCCGCGTCAGCAGCAACTGTACCAAAGTCTGGAGGCTCTCATGGCCCTTAGCGATGTTCTCCATTGCTTGCATGAACAGATTCAGCTTCTCGCGGATTTTCCTGCATCTCCACTTGGACTTGATCCATGATTCTCTTGCAGTTGTTTCGGGTTGAGTAGCGGTGCACTCTTTGTTCGTCAATCCTGGACAACCTGGAGATGCAGGAAATGAGATACAAGTTCAACAAGTAACTGGCAATTCAAAATGGATATGCTGATGCAATATGTGTCTGTGCGTTAGGGAGATCAACCCCTGATTCTAGTGCCAAAGTGCCAGTGCAGTGACAGTGATAGCAATAAGAAGCTCGAAACCCAATCATAGAAAAACATATCATATATTGCAGAAAAGCCCATCAAGTCAGGAATACAATATTACTGAGCATACAATATGAAGGCATGACCTCAACCAACAATCCTGCTGATGGCCAGCATAATGCAAATAAAGCATACACATCAATACATGAGATAATCAAGTGCGACCATATGCCTGGTACTCCTCTAACAATCTCTTAGTCTTGGGATGATTCGGCTGAGCAAGCAACCCTTCGACGAGCGAGTCTCTTTGCCTGATAACACGCTGGAGATCGCCAATGGATTCCTCTCAAACACCTTCCCCAAAGGCAATCTTCTAGCTTCCGTTTCTAGGATGCAGACTCCTTGTTGCGCTTGATAACTTTGTTCAAGGCATTCTGGACATCATACCTCCGTGTAACCTCTTCTTCCAACCTCTTCTGGCTAGCTTTCAACTGACTTTCCAGCTCAGAGATCTGCAACTTCAGTTTGTCTTCTCTTTCCTTATTTCCGGTCAGCGTGGCGTTCCAGGTTTTGTTGAATGCAGAGATCTCCCGGTAGGCTATATCAAGTGCTTTCTTCTTAGACTCCAGCATATCATGAGAGCTCTTGAAATCTATCCCCAATCGCTCACGCTTCTTTCGTTGCTCAGTCAATTCTGTGCCTAGTTGATTCACCAGCTTCGTTTGCTGCTCGAAGGAATATACGGCCTCATTCCTTTCGCTCCTGAGTTGCACTAGCTCTTCTTCCAGCTTCTCGTTGGCTTTCATCAGCTCTTCTTTCTCCTTCACAACCTGTTCATACCTCTCAATAGGCACAGTAGTTGGTTCCTCAACCACGAGGGGAGCAGGAGGTAATACTGCAGGAAACGGCATCCGCACCTGCTTTGCTCGATCTTGGATCCAGACTCTGTACGGGGGATAGGCTTGACAATCATTCTTACCCAACAATGGCTTACCCCTTCTGTTGATGTTTCTCCAAGCATGCTGAAGATTGGATAGTAGTTTTCCCTTCAAATCACCTGTGAAGTACAGAGATTCCTGCACTTCCTCCTCTTTTGGCGGGCTTTTCAAAGCATACCCGAACTGCCTGATCAACAATGCAGGATTGTAGTTAATACACCCTTTTCTCCCAATTAGAGGAACGTTAGGATATCCAGCGCAACTATAGATGATCACTGACCCCAGTAAATCTTTATTAAACCAGACAATATCTTCTGAAGAAAGTCCCATCAGATGCTCAGACCAATCCACCATATCCGCAGACTCAGCGAAGATACCCCTCTTGGGCAGATGACTCTCAAACCACATATACAGTAAAGGCCCACAACAAGAGACGTTCTTGCCCCTCCTGTTCTCGTTCTTATAATGCAGTGAGTGATAGAAATCTCCAATCAAAGTAGGCACAGGATTGCCTGAAGCAAATATATAGAACGCATCCAGATCAACGAAGTCAGGCAGGTTCGGGAACAGTACAACGCCATAGATACACAGAGCAAGAATAGCATTAAACACAATCCAACATCACTCTTGGAATACTCTTGTGCTTTCCCAACCAAGAACTTGAGAGAAAAACCAGACACTCCATTCCACGAGGTCAACAGCAGCTCTGAAGAGTCTAAATGCAAGGCAGCAGCCAAATCCTCCAGTTTGGGCTCAGCATCCATGTGAATGAAGGGTACCCTGTTCTCAATGGTCAACTCTAAGATCTCAACATATTCCTCCATAGTCGGAGCCAGAATGAAGTCAAGGAAAGTAAAACACCTCAGCAGGGGATCATAGAACTGCATCAGCGCGTACAATCCGCTACGCTCATACATGGATGGTTTATACACCAATCTAAGTAACTTCCCATAGCTCTTCCTGAAGCTTCTCCTCACATCATCATCAGCTAGAGATATCAAACCAAGCAAAGAAGAAACATCTGGAGTAGGCAACTTGTACGCAACAGTCTTCTTCAGGGTATCCATAATATCGGCAGACAGAAATCTGGGCAACTAGAATCAGGAGTATGAAAATGCACCTGCAGCACAGACACACGTTAATGATATGCAACATGAGTATGCAACAATGCAATATGCAACATGCAACAGGGATCAAGTGATATATTGCTGAAGAGATCCATCCACAATATCTGTCTCAACAGTCCCCCAATACTGCTCCAACCTGGTCTCAACAGACCCATAACACTGTCCTCAAACACCACTGAACCTCAGTCAAGAAAACCGGTAATCTGGAGGTCAAGTTTACCTGCATGCCCCAACCCCTCTCACAGGTAGGTGTCCTAATAACTGACACAAGGTACGGCATCCTATACGGTCGTCGGCGTCACAGACTTTCAAGACTGATGATACGATACCCAGAAGGTGTGGCATCATCATGTCCTGAAGAGACCTCACTTAGCCAACTTCCAAATGATCGGGCCCCCGGAGTCGACAATCCAACTAACCAACAACCCCCTCAACCCAAAGGGTTGAAAAAGAAGTTAACCAGAAGAACCTCGTCCGAGCGTGGATTTTGCGGGGACACTGGTACATGCAAAGCATGCACGCGCCCACTACTTTCCACAACTAATTCTAGGTGCACTCAAGCCCAGGTCCGGCTTATCTCTCAATAGATCACCCCATCCCCACAACAGCAATAACAATATAAAGCTGACAATAAAATGCGGAAAAAATAAATGCAGAAATGTAAATCCATACAAAACCCACGACAGGAAAAACAAGCGCTAGGACTGACTCGCGTAGGGAACCGTTGGAGTCCCCAGCAGAGTCGCCAGCTGTCGCTACTGCGAAAATCGGCGCCGGCTATGACAGAAGAGTCGCCACCGTGCGTTATTTATCCCACAAGAGGGAAAGGAAACGCTCGAAGTAAACCTACCGCAAAGACGGGAAAGGAATGGTCATCGCAACCAAATCCTGGATTCGGGAGTCGGTTACGCAAGGGGAAGGTATTAGCACCCCTCACATCCGTCGTACTCGATGGGATCCACGCTTGTTTTCTAGTACGGATTGTTATTCTATCTACGCTAAAGGGTCAAGGGTTAAAAGAAATAAAATGACTCGGCAAAGTATCGCACTTTATGCCTACGTATTCCCGTATGGAACGAGAAATCAGAGTCAATGTAGTTCGCCTACCTACGGGAAAGGAGGGGAAGGTTGCTCGCTAGGATACGGCATCCTATGCCTACGTACTTTCATACAGCATGAAAGATCAGAGCAAACGTAGTTCGGGCCACGGAAGACACAACTTTGTTTGTTTATCTTTTATCCTTCTGAAAAAGGTTTTCTCCTGATTACGGGTCCAAGCGGACAAAAATGACACTTTGATGTTTGTTTTCAGTCTTTTACGCAAGAACTATTTTTTTATGATGTTTGCAATCTCTGACGCACTAGAGACTATGACTTGAGAGTGACTACGTCGCGTGTCACCCAAAGGGTACCACACTAAGCAGCCAGACTACTGGAAAGAAACTCTCCAGCAACCCTTTCTCAAATAGCTTAAGGCTCGTAGCGTACGACATCGATTAACCTTATTACTGTGTTTTTTTGAGTTGTTTTGAGATAAGAAGAGAAACGACGCTCTAAAATCCTATGGCTGAAAATGGGTATCAAAAACTACCCTAATGTTATCATGCATGGGTTAACACCTAATGTCTGTCATATTTCTCTCTTGCACAGAGGAAAAAACAGAGATCCTAGGGGATTTCCGTAAAAGAAACAGATATATACAGTAACAGTAAAATGCATGAGATGCAGCAATACAAGCGAGGTAAGGGAGTCCCCACTCAACCTCGAACCTGGGGAAAAAAATAGGCAAAGTGAAACAACTTCACTTCAAACCTAAGGGGCAAGCTGAACAAGCCAACAAACAATACAGAAAAAGAAATAAAACCCAACACTAGCTCTGACAGCAACACCAGCTCCTACAGTAACAACTCTGACAACTACAGCCCTGACAGCTACCATTGATTAACAGCTAACAGTTAACAGTAACAACTTCAAGCAAGATCCTTTAGATAAGCTCCTATCTTCAATAAAAACCCCAAGCTCTAGCAAGCAATGAACCCCAATAGTTGACAGCTTCAAACAGCAAACAGCTTCAGAAAGCAGCAAAACCCTAGTTTCAACAGATATCCAGCTTTGACAGGCACAAGCTTCATCTTCACCAATCTTCAATGCACTTCTTATCTTCAATGGGCTTTATATCTTCAAGGCAAGCACTCACAGGAGAGAATCACTTAACAGGTTAAGTTTGAAATGCTAAACAGCTTATTGACAACCAAAGGAAGCCTATGAGTGTTTTAACATTATAAGAGAAAGGTTCCCTCAAAGTTCTACTTCCAAAATAAGCCACTTATCCCTCCAAAGGAGGGATGTGAATATCTTAGAAGGACTTTTTGTCATAGGGAGGAATAGAAGCACAAGATGCTTTCTATGTTTGCAAGAAGAAATCATTCTAATCTAAAGCTCTCCCTATTTCTGCCTATCTCCTAAGTCTTCACAAACCATCTTCAAGGAGAGGCATCCTCATGCATCAAGCTCTATCCCTTGTCCTCAATCATCATCCAAGGTCTTCATAAGCCTCAACAAGCAAAAACTCAAGCCCCAAGCCCAATTGAAATGACCCAAACCCCACAAGCAAACCAAAAGCCCAAAAGGGAAACACACAAACATCACCCAATTTGCAAAACTCAAGTAAAATAGTAAAACTCACTATAAAATCCTAGATTAATTTCTAAGGGAAACTTAACTATATACCCTATACCCCACATAAACCCCAAGGCCTAAATCAATTTTAAAACCCCAAAACTATACGCTAAACTACACTTAAGTGTTGTGAAACCCTAATTCTGATACTTCTCCTATCTACCTCTCAAATTAATCTAAGTTTTAGTCACAAAAAATATGACAAAATTCCTGAGGGTACATGCTTCCCTAATCTAATCAACCTCACAAGAATCAATCAAAAATCATGCACCAAACTCTCATACTAAATTCAGAAAAATTAAGTATCAACAAAATGTAAAATAAAAGCAATAATATTGTAAAATATACCAAAAATATAAAATTCATGAAATTAATATTTTTATTATTTCAAAATTTTCTGGAGGTCCTAAGGGAGCTAGGGAAAAAAATACCATCCTAAAATGATCATTTTTCAATTTAATATGAATTGTTTACTAACTATATGCAAACATGAAATAAAATGAAAATCCACTAAAAATAAGAAACAGGCGTGGCGAATAGCAATAACATCTAGTTCAAAAATGATGTTGGGCTCAGGAGGGGGTGCAGATATCAAAAAGCGCACTAGGCCCACCCAGTCAGAAAATAATTGGAAAAACTCAGGAAAAAAAAGGAAAAAGCCTGTGGCGAATAGCAAATAATTCGCCTTGTTTCTCACTGGGCCTTCAACTTGGGGGTGTGATTAGTAAATTTGGTCTAGGCCCAAAACGAAAATCCCACGGAGAGGGGGGTGCCATGGGAAATCATGGGAGACACCTAGCAAAACAATGATGGGCCTAAGGCCCGAGTCTAACATCAATCCAACCTTCAGTAACAAAACCCTAACTCTATCTCACTTTCCCCTCCTCTACTGTTCATCATCCTAGCGCCGTTCTCCTTCCAAACCTCTCCATCCTCCCTCTCTGATTCTCTCAAACCCTAAAACGTCCACCCAGAGTCCACACAAACTACACCGTTCAATCTATCCGTTCCACTCATTTCTCGCTAACACTCAACTAACCTAAATCCTCAACTAACAACAAGAAAATTACAATAAAGGATGGATTCAGAGTAGGAACCTGGATGAAGGCGATGAAGCTTCTGGAGATTTGAGCTGAAGCTTGGCGAAGCTTACGAAGAACTGGAAGGAGCAACTTCTGGAGATTCCTGGTTGAAGATGTTTAATATTGGTGGAGCTCTTGCGAGGGACTGATGAAGATCTGGCTAACTTGATGATGAACGAAGCCGATCTTGAAGTTTTGGAGAACTCAGAATGAACGCGTGATGAACTTCCTGAAGCCGTTGACGAAGATCTGTTGAAGGTTCTCGAGATCTTGAAACCTGACGAAATCTAGAGATGAAGATGATGACGTTCTTGCTCGTTTGAAGGTTTCTGGAAAAAAAATGCAGACGAACAACAATATTGATGAACGATGACGATGGAAGATTGATACTGAAATGAGGATCTAGGCGAATCGTTGATGAATCTTGATGAAGAACTGAAGAACGTTGATGAATGCTGATGAAGATTCTGGCGAGGAGGAGTTTTCCGGCGAAGATTGATGAAGATCAATCGTTGGGGATGATGAAGTTTGGAAGGTGTTTGGATGAATTTCTGGGAATTTTGCAGTTTCCGGTGAGCTGTTAGGCGTTCCGGCGACCGTTCCGGCTGCTCCGTCGGTGGAGGGAAGTGGGTGGAATACAGCTGGCCTGAGGGTGGAGGAGAGAGACACGCGTGGCAGTGGGTGTGGTGTCAGAAAGAGACACGTGGGAGAGAGGTGGCGGAGAGAGAGAGTGGGGTGAGGTGAGGTGTCAGAAAATTGTGAGGTGGAAGAGAGAGAGAGAGAAGGATACGTGGGACCCCTTTTATATGACAAGTGGCAGCAACTCTGGACTTTTGACTGGGCCCACGAAAAACTGAACAACTGGCCCACTAAACTTAATACTCTAATTAATTGGACTTAATGAATTAAAACGTAATTAATCTAACAATTAATAGAAAACGAAAATACTAATTAATTGTTAATAAAACAAAAAAGAATAAAGCCCTAATTAACTACACAATTAACTAATCTAATTAATAAAAGCTGACTAATAAGCTAATGATTAAACCAAAATAAATCCTAATTAAAACTAAACCCTAATCTAATTAATGTCTATCTAATTAATATCTATATAAAACCTAAAAATAAAATCTATCTAAATTCTATTAATCTATTAATATCTATTAAAACTATTTAAAATTCTATTTAAAACCTAGAAAAATAATAAACCTATTAAAATTCTATATCAAAATTCTTTATCACTATTTATTAAAACTAAAATCTAACATTATTATACTCTTTTTTAAAACCATATCAAAAACTATTTTAAAAAAAATCTAAGAAGGCTATTTAAAATCTATATTAAAAAACTATTCTATTTAATAATAAAAGAACTAATATCTAATATGCTAAAAATCTATTAAAACTATTTAAAAAAGAGAATATCTATTTAAAAAGTCTAGGAAAATCTATTAAAAAAATATTAACCTATTTAATATCTACAAACTCAAGTAAATCTATTAAAAATCTATTAAAATGCATTAAAAATCTAGAAAATAAAAGAGAAAATTCTAAAAAAACCAGGAAGCCGATTAAATCGATTAGAGAACAATTACGCAACCATAACGAAATAGACGGTAAAAGCCGGACACCGAAATGTCCTTAAAACAAACAGCGCAATCTGGAAATACCGGGACGAGCATAAATTCTCAAAATACACTCATTCGAACTGGCCTGAACTGCCTGAAACGCCAGGGGGCTGTAATCCCGATAAAATCAATCTGACTGAGAAAATGCAATGCATGCAGTATGCGAATGCGAATGCAAAATGCGTTGAAACATAAACCAGATATGGGAACCGGTTTGTCAAATTTTGGGGTGCAACAAAAATGTAACAATGGTTATATATCATAACCGTTAAAATATCTCGCGCACTGTCCAGAAAAAAAATCAAAACGGCGCAGCTGGGAATCAAACCTAGGACCATTATTTTTATCACAACGATCTTTTGGAAAATTCGTTGCGATAGGGCACGCGCTTTCCAGTTTATTATAACAGTTACTGGGTTGTGATTGTAAGTATCATATATACAATGACACTCTACATAACAACGCCTGTGCCCGCATGATTATATATCTTTCCCAACAGTTGTTAAATGGGTTTTCTGTAGTAGTGATCCCTTTAACAATGTATGAATGAAAATGATGTACGTGCTGCTAGCACCAAAGAAAGTAATTGTTTAGTCGCCCCGCTCAAGAGGTCAATGAGATATTGGGTCCTTCCGCACATGAAATCACCATGTTATACATGTTGGTTGTAGAAAGTGAAGACCTGATTTCTCTTCAGCTAGTGCATTATTCAACGGTAGAGCTCTTCTATTCTACTCCTAATGACATATGAGATATTGTAAGTTTGATGCACGTTAGTATATAATTGAATATGCATATCATTATATATAATACATTATTATTTTTGTATTTCTTCACTTATTTTTTTGAATTTTATTTAACCATTTAGGTACATTCACCGTATTTGTATAGAGTTAAATAAATTGAAGATTTATGGCATCTTGGATCTGTATAGTATTCGATGTTCAAATGATGATCCAAAAAGGATTGATTCTTATATTTCAGAACGATTAAGTAAAAGGGGAAAAGAATGTTACTTAGCACCATTTTTCAAATCAGAAGTAATTTTGAAATTATGGTTTATCTATTGTAGTTAGTTTTGTTTTAGAAAATACTAATCATATATATGCTCGTGTTTATTCAGTGATCATTAGCAATTGATCATCACATCGCTTAGGAGGAATACGGTAACGATACTGTGTTCCTTACATAAACCACTCGAACCTAAAACGAAGCAAATTATTAATAAGTAAGTTTATGTTTATATGAAACTTTTTGATAATATTTTCTTTGACTTTGTAATTGGTTTAATGTATAATATGTTTAAATCATTTTCAATGTAAAGTGTTGTGCAGCGACACAATATCTTGAACAATAGTAGAAAAAAACCAACATTTATCTTGTCTAGTATAAGTGGCCATATTACTTGTGGCATTCATTTATATATATTGTTACATGCATGTGTGGTTATAAAATTAATGAAATTAATATTTATTTATGTAGATAAAGAAACAACTAAATGAATACGAGTGTGTGTATTATGTAACAAAACACATGTTAAACATTGTCTTCGGCGGCATTGTTGATTCGTGGGATCAGGTATATATTATATATGTAATGAATTGTTTACAATAACATATTATTGTTTAATTTGGCTATGATGATCATATATGTGTGATATTCACATTCTTGCACTTTTTATGTAGATGTTTAACGACTAAACACAATTCCCATGTGAAGACTTTGTAGACATTCGTAAACGTGGGGCGTATATCTCCAATGTGCTTAAGAATCCTCCAACATGAGTTTAATTTGTAATATATATATATATATATATATATATATATATATATATATATATATATATATATATATATATATATATATATATATATATATATATATATATATATATATATATATATATATATATATGTTTGATATACATTTGAGTTTGATGATGTAAATAATATTTTTTGAAATTAATGAAGTAACTAATTTTTTTTACATGATACAATTGTTGTTTCTGTTCTGATAATGTTCACAAAAATACAGGTTAAAATGGAAAATTTTCAAAATGCAAAAATATATTTTTTAAAAAAGTAGATAATTTAACGACCGTTGTTAAATATGAATGTGGTTGTATAGTGAACGTTGTCCAGAATAATATATACACTAAAAATGCGCTGCTGAGAATCAAACATGAGACCTTTAATATATTGCAATGGTTGGTTAAAGCAATTGTGATAATATGTCGTGCGCTTTCAAGTTTTCAATCACTGAAAAACGACAGTGATTGTAAGAAGTGCATATACAACCACACGCTACATAACAACGACCGGTCACGCGTAATGATATCCTTTTTCAACCGTTGTTTTATATGTTTCCGTAGTAGTGAATATTTCAACAATAATTAACGGTATCACATCGAACCGTACAATTCATGTACAACAACCACAAAGTATTTTCCACACCAAAACTACATATCTCAACTCAACATGTTATCATTATATGTATAACCATTCATCTCATAATCACATCAACAATATCACAACAATTACAACAATTTATTAACCGAACATATGAACAAAAATTCACCAACACAGTAGAAATAGGAATAATACTTAAACAATTCACCTATCTCTATCATGTTATAGTTATGAGTGTCAACTTCCTAACACCTCAAACGACACGTCGATTGGATACACAGTTAAAAATTTATAAGGTAAAACATTAAAGCATGTAAATTTTTTTCAAAATATGATACAGTGACAATTGATTGACCATAGGTGATTGTCGCTACTCGAAAAATACGCGCAGCGACGGGGAAGGCGAAAAGGAAAAAGACAGAAGAGTCGCCACCGAACTTTATTTATCCCATGAGGGGAAAGGAAAATATCGAGAAAACCTTAAGAAAAGAATGGATAAGATGGTCTCGCAACCATAAATGGGTTCGGAAGCCGGTTATGCGAAGGGAAGGTATTAGCACCCCTCGCATCTATCGTACTCGATGGGAACCATTTGTTTGTCGTGTGTGATTATAGTTGCTTAAAGATTTTACTATGAAGAGTGTTCCAAAAGATACAAAAAAAAGGTTTAGAAACGGGGAAATAAAGGTAACTGGGGGAAGAAGAGAAAGAATAGACTCGGTAGGACTTCGCGGTCCTAGGCCTACGCATTCTCAACGGATATGAGAAAGTCAGAGTCGACGTAGTTCGGGAAACTACGGGTGATAGGGGGGATTGTGCTCGCCAAGACATCGCCGTCTTGTGCCTACGTATCCTCATCTGGTATGAGAAATCAGAGCAGTCGTAGTTCGGCCTACGATTTGTTGATGACTTTATGGATGATGCTATTGTACGCATTCTAGCAGTTAGGTGTATTGTTGTTCGCTCGTTGGAGACTTAGGCATTACCTGTTTGCGGTAGAACGGACGTATCATATCCTTTTTGAAAGATTAGTTTTCGCCATGCGAGGCAAGATGTCACATTTGATTTGTTGAATTGTTTTTTTAGGGGCGAGATAGGTCCTTGGATAGTAACCCCTACGGGTAGTACCCAATTCTTTATCTCAAAGTTTTTGTTATGAAAGGGTGTGGCGAACATAGCGTCTTCGTATTGAAAGACGAGTATCAAAACCACACACGCTACAGTGAGCATCTCGACACTCGGAGAGGAAGAAGTCTACACTTAATCCTCTCTCTTTAGTTCAATACAAAGAGAACTTCATTCTCTTATTAAAGTGTTTTTGGTTTTGAATGGTAAGTGGTTTCGCGATGGAGAAACCTACGGTAAACGTCAGCACTCGGGATAGGAGAAGGCCTACGCCTAACCACTCCACGACCGTTCAAGTTTTGTTACGAAAATAAGTTTGAAAATGCGCTCGGTGCGAGACCGAGATTTTAGGTGGGGAAAGTTGCGGAAGGAAGTTGTAGAAGGAGATAGGTGGCGGATAGAGTCACGTCTTCGTATTGAAAGACGAGTATCGAGACCACCCACACTACAGTGAATATCCCAACACTCGGAGAGGAAGAAGTCTGCACTCAATCCTCTCTCTTTAATTCAATACAAAGAGAATCGATTTATTTATTGTAAGTGTTTTGAAAATGCACTCGGTACGGGACCAAGGTTTTTTAGGAGAAAAAGGTGTGGATGAAAGCGTCTTCGTATTGAAAGACGAGTATCAAAACCACCCACACTACAGTGAGCATCTCGACACTCGGAGAGGAAGAAGTCTACACTCAATCCCCTCTCTTTAGTTCAATACAAAGTAAACTTTATCCTTTTGTTAAATATGGTGAGTTGGTTTAACCATTATTTGAGAAAATCCGCTTGACGTTGGGTCAAGGGTTTTAGTTGCTTAAAAAGATTTGAGGTGAAGCGAGCAAGGTCGATGGCGGTGCACAAGGCAATCGGCTTACAAGGTCAAAAATGGCTCGATGAGAATCGAGAGTTTGTTTTCTTGAAAATAGTTTTTAGACCCAAAGGTAAAAAAAATGACCAACAATAAACATGCATAAAAACCATACCAACACAACGGGTTAATCGGCTTAAAAAAAACAAAATTTTTTTGAGGTAAAAAAGTCGAAAAAACGTGAAAAACAGGGGTCTGACACGGGCGACCATGTTGTGTGACACGGTCCATGTCACAGTTCCAGAAAAATTAGGGTTTTGAGTCAAGCAGCGGTGTGACACGGCCGCCCGTGTTGCATGACACGGCCCGTGTCACAAGGTCTGGGGGAAAAATGCAGAAAAACTTAAACAGCGGTGTAACACAGCCGCCCGTGTTGCATGACACGGCCCGTGTCACAAGGTCTGGGCCAAAAAGTTAAACAGAGGTGTGACACGGCCGCCCGTTTTGCATGACACGGCCCGTGTCACAAGGTTTGGACCAAGAAACGTTAAGCAGTGGCGTGACACGGCCGCCCGTGTTGCATGACACGGCCCGTGTCAGCCCTGCTGTGTAAAATCTGACTTTTTTCTTTGTTTTTCCTTCCTTCTTGGGTTTTTTCAAAAGGTTTCTTGGTCCCCCTTGGGATCTTACATGTTATACACAGCACAACAACACTCCAACAAAGAGAATAAATGACAAATGCACAATATAAAAGAAGAAAAGAGTTTTAAGAAATGGATACCCAAGAGTTGTTACCCTCCTTGCAAAGCCTCCACTGCTTTTGGCTAGGTGTTCACTTCTCTTCACTCTATGCTTTGATGGCTCTCCTTCTCAATGGCTCCCTTTTATTTCTCTTTTACTTTCTTAATCTTTGGCTGGTTTTTGCTCTCTCTATTTTTCTAGTTTTTGCTCTCTCTATTTTTCTGGTTTTTTAGGGTTTTTTTGCTCTCAATCTCTCAATCTCCAAAATATTTTGTGTATCTCTCATGTGTATCAATGGATAATGTGTCTATATCCTTTTTGCAGCCTCTTATCCCCTCCCATTTCAACTTTTCTGCTGCATTTTCTGTTGTACCAAAATCATAGCTCTTGCACAACTTTCAATCTTCAAAGTTTCCATTTTTGGGAGTACTTATCACCTCTTTCTTGGTGCAGCCCCACATATTTCCATTTCTAGGCCTGTTTTGCTGTATTTTTTCTGCAGCACTCTACCTTGCCCTTCATCCTTGTATCCATTGGTTGGCTTATGCTTAGACACACACATGTAACCAATAACACTACCTTTTGGACATCATTTTCAAATTCTAATTTTTGATGTGTAGATGTATCAACATAAGCTTATAGCCTTGGTTTTGTGACATAAAATGATTTTGTAATATGATACACATTGCCACTTCTTGCATGGGGCTGTTTTGGACCATATTCAAATTGCCCATGAATGCACGCATAACCTTGATCTTGAGATATTCCAATGTTGAATTAACTCTTAAGTAATTTCCTTGCATGTTTATAAGCACAAAGAGGACCATGTGAACTTGATGGGGCATGGGGGACACCATGGCATGAAGTTATTTTTAGAAACTTGAATTAAGACTAGAAATAGCTTAATTTCCTAAGCATTACCAAGAGTTTGGATTTTGTAACAAATGTGACATTTTTGCAAATGTCATGAAATTTATGTGACATTTTTGCAAATGTCATGAAATTTCTCTTTGTAATATTCTTGAATCTAGCCTTGAATTCATGAACCTTGAATTTGGAATGATGAGCCTCCCTTATGTCATTGAATTTGAAAGAAATGAAGAAATGAGTCAAATCTTGAAAGAGGGCAAATTTTGGGGTGCAACAGTGATAACCGAATGTCACCCCTCTAACAGACCCAAAAAAATCCCTTTTTGAAAACATGACAACCGATTGTCATGAGTGAACTTTTCCAAATTTCACACTAATGCAATCAGTTGTCATTTGGTAGCAACCAATTGTCCGTTGTGTTTTTCCAAAAATCACAGTTTTGCTGTTACGTGACAGTGCTCAGTTTCCAATCGTTTAGTGTTATACTTAACCCAATTTTATTCTATATATCATAAACATATTAGTTTTTCATAAATCACTCATTTAGATTCACCATCTAGGGACAACTCAACTCACCACAAAGCTCAAGAATTCAACACAACAACAATCACATATATGCATAATTCAATGGGAGATCCAACAACACATCACAATAATTGAATCACGCATACAATCATAAAAACACATCATTATTTATCAAATTCATCAACATCCAAGAACACACAAGTTCTAATGAAGGCCAAAGGACACCTCCCTACCCTTTCATGATTTAGCACCCATAAATGAATAACCTCCCTTTTACCTGATTATTCCAGCAAATATTAGAGAATCCTTAAACTTTTTCTCCTAACACTACGCCAGAATTGACTTTTAGCAGCGCATAAAAAGACAACGCTTTATAACAAAGCGCTGCTAAATAGTCAGTAAAAAAAAAGAAAAAAAATTACATACCAAAGACAGCGCTTTTAAAAAAGCGCTGCTAAAGGGGGAGCCTAAGACAACGCTTTTTAAAAAGCGCTGCTAAAAGGGGACCCTAAGAAAGCGCTTTTAAAAAGCGCTGCTAAAGGAGGACCCTTTGAAAGCGTTTTTTAAAAGCGCTGCTAAAGGGGGACCCTACGAGAGCGCTTTTTCTATAAAGCGCTGCTATATGTCATTGCTAAGGCACCCTATGAAAGCGCTTTTTAAAGCGCTGCTAAAGGCCTTTAAAAAAGCGCTGCTAAAGGTATTAGTATATATAATTTTTATATACCCTCCAGAATTTTAAGAGAAACAGAAGTCGCGAGTTTCTTTTTTTCTTTCTTTCTCCTCTGCTCTGGCGAACGAACTTTGCCCTATATACCCTCAAGAACCATTTCGTTGTCGTCGCCCTCCCTCCGACCGTTGCCGTCGCCCTCCCTCCGACCGTTGACGTCGCCGTCTTCCGTTCACCGTCCGTTTTCGAGTGCCTCCGTCCATTGCATTTCCAACATTGTTACGGTATGTGTAGTTTTACTATGATTTTCTTTTTTATTGATCTTTTCACCATTGTTATATATTTCTTTGAACCTTGATATATGATATATGATAGATTTATTGGAAAATATTTGATGTCGCTTTATTGGAAAATATTGGAAAAATATATGATAGATTTATTGGAAAATATTTTTGTTGATGAAACTTTTGGTATTAAAATTGAAACAATCTGTTTGTAGAGAGAAGGAATGTGCTTCATGTTATATATATATATATATGTTATTATGGTTTTATATGTTGATGGTTTTATATGTTGATATGGTTTTATATGTTGATGGTTTTATATGTTGATGGATTATCTAGTATTTTTAATATGATATATTTTGGTGGATTATCTAGTATTTTTGTTTTGTAAATTATTAATATGATTTTAATAAAATTTATATTTTGTCTGTTATAGGGGTTACCTGTGAAGAGCAAGGTTGTGATCGTTTCCAAGCATCCTACTGTATAGCTTTCTTAGAAGTTAGTGATTTCTTTACAGGTATTATCTGTTTTTGCTTAGACTACTCAATTATTATGGATAAAAATTGGATGTCTGTTAATCGATTGTCAAAAGAGTACGAGAATGGGGTATCGAACTTCGTTAAGTTTTATTCTGATCCCGCTTCAATAACAGAAAGGTTGAGATGTTTAGCATATGGTCCAACTTTGCATGTGTTTTCTTATAGCGCATACGCAATTAATGGATACACATTTTATAGCAAGGAGCAAGATGATAAAAGTACAATGCAAAATAGTGGTGTCACTGTGCTTGCCGAATCAATGCACATTTCCTCGTATTTTGGGGTAATCGAGCGCATTTGGGTGTTTTGATTATGAGAAGTTTCAGATTCCTATCTTTGGATGCAAGTGGGTTGAAAGTAATAGTGGCATACGTATGGATAAGTCAGGTTTTTTGCAAGTGGATCTTAATAAGGTGGGGTACAAAGATGAGCCTTTTATTCTAGCCACGCAAGCTAAACAAGTGTTCTATGTCACTGATCCGAAAAGTACGAAATGGTTTTATAGTTCTTTTTTCCAACAAAGTAATCAACGATAACATTGGAGAAAAGGGGGAGATTGATGTTGAGAATGAATCTTATGTTAGGGATGATCCAGATGAGAATATTATAGCAGACGAATCATATATTAGAAATGATCATAGCGAGGGAATTTGGATCAATCCATCAGTCCGTGTTGTTAAGAGACAAGTAAAACACCTTCGAACTAAAAAAAGAAAAAGATGTTAAAGGTACTTGTAAAATTACATATTGTCTCATTCAATAAAATAACATATTATTTCTTATTTATACGTTTCTTATGTGTGTGTGTATATATATATATATATATATATATATATATATATATATATATATATATATATATATATATATATATATATATATATAATATATATATATATATATATATATATATATATATATATATATATATATATATATATATATATATATATATATATATTTCTTATTTACATATTTGAATGTCATTCATTTGATACTTTAGTTTTCCTGAATTACAGGTATATTATGGTCAGCAATGAAGATTGGAAGAAATTAAAGTAGAATTGTATAATTTGTGATGTTGAATTTCGAGTTGAGAATTGTATATAATTTGTGATGTTGAATTGTGAAGCTTTTGAATTATATATATTAAAGTGGAATTGTATATAATTTGTGATGTTGAATTGTGCATATAATGCCAAAGTGTTGAATTGTGCACATAATGCCAAAGTGTTGAATTGTGTATATAAAGCCAAAGTGCTGAAATAAAGGGCTAAATTATATAAGCAGGTATTGTAATATAAGCAGGTTTATTGAAAAATATATAAAAAATGTCATTAATCAGAATTTTTTTTTTTTAAAACGTGCACATTAGACAGCGCTTTTATGTATAAGCGCTGCTAAAGAGGACAGAGAAACTGCTAAAAAAGCGCTGCTATAGGTGGGGAAAGAGGGGTCTAAGACCGCGCTTTCATAAAGCGCTGCTATAGGGGGGGTCTAAGACAGCGCTTTAATAAAGCGCTGCTAAAGGGGGGAGGGGGGGGGGGAGATTAGGCAGCGCTTTAAAAAGCGCTGCTAAAGGTGATGTCTTTAGCAGCGCTTTTTCCACAAAAAAAGCGCTGCCTTTACCTTTAGCAGCGCCACTTTAGACAGCGCTTTAAAGCGCTGCTAAAGGTCAAAAAAAGCGCTGCTAAAAGTCTGTTTTGACATAGTGTAAACCCTTCTTCTCCTTCCTCTTGCTCTAGCCTTCTTTTCTCTCTTCCATATTTTTCATGTAATATGCAAACCGACTCTTTCTTCATTTCTCTCTTATTTCTAATAACCCTATTTCTTCCAATTATGTTTTCTCTCTATTACCCCCAACTCCTTCCCACAATTTAGCAGCTTACCATTAATTCCTCAACACATCCTTATTTTCATAATTATCTTAATATTTTAATATATTCACTTAATTAAATAAATACTTTTATTGTTTTTATCACTAAAAACACTTTAAATAATTCCATTAATTTTAACACCACCTAACTATTGTAATTAATCCGACCCATCAATAATTCAAAGCACATAAAAACTCACATAATTCACAAATAATTCTATAAAAAAGAATAATTAAAAATAGAATGTTATATAACTCCCACATGAAAATGTTCATCTCAATCTTTTATCGACTTAACTAGTAGAATGTTATTATTTTTTTGTGAGTACTCTCAATTCATCAGAGAATCATTTTAACCACGTTAAAAATCCTTCATGATACTCTTCATTAAAAAAGTTAAAGTATTAACTTAAAATATAAAAATTCTAATAAGTAAAACTCAAAAGAGTGTTAGGTAATACGATACACCTTAGAGTATTTACTGTATGTTTTTTAAATTTAATCATTGTAGTGGGGTAACCCAACTTTTCATTGAGCTACTCTAGAATAGATATATTCGTATGTAAACATTAAACTTGGATAATTGATCGATTCGAATCTATATCAAATTTAAAATTTAAATTTAATATAAATTACGGCTTTAATTTAAAGATTTATTTTTTGGTTGATAAAATTTTAATTTTTTATATATTCGATCAAATCCGTTTGATGAGTTAATCAATTGAATTTGCTCGGTTTAATATTTATTGCGCTAAAACTGAAAATAACTCTTTTTTTTATAAAATTCACAAGTATTCAATTTTTTTATAGAAAACTTATCAAGCTACTTTTTTTATTATTAAAAAAAATTATTATTACATAATAACATTTTTAATATTATTTAACATTAATTTTATTATTATCATTCTTTAATCCACAAATTCAATAACACCCAAAATTTAAAATTTCATTTGTACCCGAAAACAATGACACTATTGGATTATAAAAATTTGCCCATCCCTAAATTTTTTTGACTCGGCTAATAATTTTCCAATGTTAGTTGGTATGTATGCATTAGTTAGTGTCCCTCTATAGTAATAGAAATATTTTTTTATTAATAAAATTATTCACTTAATAAAATTCATGAGAGCGAGTTTTCTTGTTCGAAGAAAATAAATTATTTTAACTAGTATTATTAAAATAAGTAAAACGTTCAACAAGTGACCGCATAGCGCAGTGGATTAGCGCGTTTGACTTCGGATCAAAAGGTCGTGGGTTCGACTCCCACTGTGTGTCGATTCTTTTTATTTTAAAGATATTACTTTTCCCAAATCGCGCTTGAAATTTTGAAAAACCCTAAATCTATTTGCTACTGATTTGTTTACGCTGTTTATTTTGCTTTTTGAAAACCCTGGTTGTAGCTATTAAATTACTTGGGATCTTGAAGTAATTGTGTGGTTGCAAGCAGGTGCTTCAAAAATCTAACAATTGTGGCAGTAGTGTGAAAGATACTCTTTTGGAAAACCAGATTGGTTCTTTGATTAACATTTTTGTTGATGTCCTCTGATGTTGATATATCCTTGGGAATGCTTGAGCTTTTGTACATCAAAGGAGTCTTTTGATCCTATTAGATTAACATGATTTGTTATTATTGACAGTAGTTTCAAATTGTTATAATTGTTCCGGAGGGATTTTGCTTTATTTTAGGAAAAAAGCCTTTATGCATATTTTATTTATTTATTTTTAGGTCTATATTTTAATATTAGGATTTTCATTTATTTGTTTTGGATTTTGAATTTGGTTGGGATTAAAATTTTCCTTATTTCAAAAGTCTAGCAATTAGAGTTTGTCAATCAATTTCTATGTAACACACCTAACACAATGTTAGCAAAGTGGTGAATAGATTGAAGGATTTAATTCTGTATTTGATTTATGTTTGGAAGATGTACTCATGAGATTGAGAACATTGTAATGGCACAAGTAATAGGTCATAGTATGAGTAAGATGAATACGGAGTTGGCCCTTCGATTTCTCATTTTAATGTTTGCTGCTGATTCATTACTTTTTGAGCAAGCTGCAAATTAACTTATACAGTATGTCCTGAGAGTGTTGAATTTGTTTGGTTCTTTGTCTGAGAAACAAGTTAAGCATTGAGAAAGATTTATAATAGAGTTATGCAAATTTATGGGGTCAGTGAAACCTTAGAATTGGACAAATATTTGATTGTGCCTTTTATGGGGAGAGTCCCTAAAATGACATATTTTCATTATGAAACTTATGAAAATTTTAGTTGATACTCCTACAATTATCCTTTCATTCCTATATATTTTAAAATATTTTAATTCTACCCTTTTTATTTATTAAATAATTTTATTATTTAATATTTACCATTTCACGTCCCTATTAAAGTGTATCAAATAACTTTGTCCAAAGTTTTCTGGCATATGGTTTTTCTTCATCAGATAACTTGCAATTAAGTTTTTTGATATGTATTTTTTTCCCACCAAATAACTTGCAATCAAGTTTTTCGGTATCTAATTTTTCTTTACCGGATAACTTGCAATTAAGTTTTTTAGTATATAATTTTTATTCACCGGATAACTTACAATCAAGTTTTTTGATATGTAATTTTTCTTAATAGAATAATTTGAGTTTAAGCAAGAATGAAAAACTTTATCCTAAATTAAATAAAATTGTCGTCTATTCTAATAGACATGGTTTTTTCAACTTATGAAAAACTGTATATCCCACGCATGAAAAACAGTTGCCTAGTTCTTTAGGCAACAATTTTATTAACTCTAGGCCACGGTTTTTCCTTGTTAACTAAACTCATTTTTTTCCGAATTACTCATAATGCAAATTTTCATCTTAAGCAATGATTTTCTTTATTTTAAACCACATTTTTTCATCATTACTCACTTATAATCAGGAACCATATTATATTTGTACAAAAATATAAAATTGTATGAATACGATCTTGATTGTTTGTCTCAATTAATTGGATGATCTCTTTGTTGATATTGATACCAAGGTTTTGTAAATGTTTTTCTGGGTATTCCTTTAGCATTTCATCCAAGAGGAACAATTCCTTGAACTTTAGGTATTTCTTTAAAATACATTCTTTTTAATAACATTCAAGAAAATTTCTGATTCTTTCATATTCCACTCATTAGTTAGTCAAGATTCCAAACTTTTTTTAAATGTAAAAGAGATGCACCAGAAAAAAGAGACTATAGATGTAAGACATAAAAGAGGAATGAATGCTTTCTTTTTTGCAATTTTTCATCTACAATTAACTAAGTTTCATCTCATATTTCAACTAGATATATAATAATAATCTTTCTGTCAAACATAAGTTCTATTACAAGTAAATACAAGTAATAGAGCTTAACCTATAATATATCAATTTGTATTTTTTTTCATATAATATTCTGAAAATATTTGTGCTTTTTTATTTATAATTTGAAACTTAGTTTGTTTTTCCTTCCGACACTTTATTATTCAACGTTTGTTCAATTACTGTTTTACTCACAAATGTAATGTAAGTAACAATGAAAAAACATGGTATAAAGTAAATAAAATCGATGCCTAACGGATAACTCACAATCAAGGTATTCGAAAATTAAAAAAAAAAGAAAAAAAAAAGAGTTTAGGCAACAAGGACAAACCGTGGCCTAAAGTAAATAAATCATTACCTAAAGTACTAGGTAACTTTTTTTATGTGTGGGATATAAAAGATTTCATAAGTTGCAAAAAACCATATCTATTATAATAAACCATAATTTTATTTACTTTAAATCAAAGTTTTTCATTGTTGCCTAAACTCAAGTTATTCGATGAAGAAAAATTACATACCGGAAAACTTGATTGCAAGTTATCCGGTGAATAAAAATTACATACCAGAAAACTTGATTGCGAGTTATATGGTGAAGAAAAATAATATATCAGAAAAATTGATTGCAAGTTATTTGGTGAAAAAAATTACATACCGAAAAAATCTAATTGCAAGTTATTTGGTGAAGAAAAAATAATTACCGAAAAATTTAATTGCAAGTTATCCGGTGAAGAAAAATCACATATCGAGAAAGTTTGGACAAATTTATCCGGTGTACATTAGTAGGGGTGTGAAATTATAAATATTAAATGATAAAATTATTTGATAAGTAAAAAAGGTAGAATTGAAATATTTTAAAAAAATGTATGGGTAGAGGGATAATAGTAGGGGTATGAGGTAAAATTTTCTTTCATTACCTTATTGATCAAGTGAACACTTATCCTTTATGGTTGTTGAGGATAGAAATTAACACGCCATGCTAATTGTTAATGGGTCTAGTGGGTGGTTTCTTTTGCTGTTAATAAAGGCCTATTTAATTGGTCAATCCGTTTTTATTCTTTAAGTTAGTGTTCCACATTTTTAGGAGTTGTTGTTTGACGCTGGTGATTGCTCTTCTTGAGTTAGTATACATTACTTCTCAATAATAATACAATGAATGTTTTTGACTTGTTACATATTATGTTTCTTGACATATGTTAGTGAGCTATACTTGCAAGAATCATTTTAGAAAATTCTTTTTTACAACCATCAGTTTCTAAGTTCGAAGGCACTATGATCATTGAGTAATGCTCATGGAAAACTTTCCCTGTTCTAAAGAGTACTGGAGATTAATAGAAGAAGACATCCCTAAGACTGCAGTTATATTGACTGGTGCACAAAAGAAGCAACAAAGTGAGTAACAACTCAAAGATTTGAAGCCCAAGAACTATCTTTTTCAAGCATTTGACTGTTCTATCTTGGAAACAATTCCCAAGAAGGATACCACAAAGGATATTTGGGACTCTATGAAAATAAAGTATCAAGGGACGAATTGAGTGAAGCAGGCTCAATTGCAAACCCTACATAAGAATTATGAAATTCTGCATATGAAGGAAATAGAAACAACAACAACCCTTTTTGCTTGAATTCTTATAATCGTCAATAAGATGAAATCCAACAGTGAAAACAAATATGATAATGATCTTGTGACTAAGGTTTAGAGGTCGCTGACATGAAAGTTCAACTTTGTTGTATGTTCTATTAAGGATTCAAACAACACAAATGCACCAACCATTGATGAACTTAAAAGCAAGTTGCTTCTACATGAACAACATATGTATCCTTCTATTGAAGAAGAATATACTTTGGTTGTAACTTATGGAGGTCTATGACATGGTCGTGGAGCTTGAGGTAGAGGTCGTGGTAAACAAAATCATGATCGATCAACCCTAGAATGCTACAAATGCCACAACATGGGGAATTCCAATGGGAATGTTATCCAAGGAGAAAGTGGCTCATTGTCGCGGCGCAAAAAAAAAACTGAGCGAACTAACACTTAAAAAAACTACAAAGTCGCCACCAATGTTTAATTTTTAAAGGGAAACATCGATAAAACCCTTGAAAAACGAAAAAATGGTCGTCACAACCAGTTTTGAGTTTAAGAGTCGGTTATGCAAGGGAAAGGTATTAACACTCCTCACATCCGTTGTACTAAAGGAGAACCTTCTAATTAGTTTAGGTGAAGTGTTTTTCATAAAATGTTTGTGGTTCTTTGTTATTAAAAGATAATTACAAAAGGGGGAGATTTTTTATTAATGGACCTGACTTTAGGAGAGGCTAGTACAATTGGACATTATAATGTTATATTGTCTTTTATGTTATATTCTTTAACTGTGCGGAAAAAGACACTAACTATGGCTTAAAATTAAAATGTTATACTAAGCATGTTTCTGGTTGTCTGACTTTTAGCTACAGTTCATTTTTGTTGGATACAATATTTGCTGAAGAACTGTGTTGATGTCCTCTATGTCGCAACTGCGAAAAACACCCGACGAAAAAACAGAAGAGTCACCACCGAACGTTATTTATCCCAAAGAAAAGGAAAGGAAACGATCGAAGAAAACCTGAAGAACAAGAGAAGACAAGGTCATTGCAACCAAATCTTGGTTTCGGGAGTCGGTTACGCAAGGGGAAGGTATTAGCAACCCTCACGTCCGTTTGTACTCAACAGGATCCACGCTTATTGTCTAATCAAAGGGCGTGTTTACCTATAAGCTATTTCTAAATGGAAACGAGAACAAAAGAAAAAGAAAGAGACTCGATAGGACATCGCCGCCCTATGCCTACGTATTCCCTCGTGCAATGGAAAAGTCAGAGTCAACGTAGTTTGGAAAACTACGAGTGATGGGGGAAGGTTGCTCGTCAAGACATCGCCGTCTTGTGCCTATGTATCCTCATGTGGTATGAGAAATCAAAGCAAACGTAGTTCGGGTTTAAACTAGACCATAGGTTGGTTAAGTGTTTTTTATGAGTGACGTTAAGTTCTCATTCTAGCAGTTAGGGTCGATGCCTATTTGCGGTAGAACGAAAAAGTAACGTACTCTTTCTCTGAAAATTATTTTGAAACAAAAATCCTGAAGGATAAAAAGGTTTGAATTTGGTTTGTGAGTTTTAGTGAAGTGATTTGAATTTTTTTGGGATTCACGTTGCACTAAAGACTATGACATATGAACGAATGCGTCGCATATCACCCCCAGACGGGACATACACTAAACACTCTAGACAAGCGAAAGGAGACCCCTCACTCATCATTTCCCATGTGCTTAAGGCTCGTAGTGTACAATGTTCATCGTCCTTATTAGAATGAGTTAAAATTGTTTTGAGATGAGAAGAGAGACGCACAGAAGGTCTAAGGGAAACTCTGCCCTAACGTTGTCATGTAAAGTGGTCCTAAAGTCGGGATGTAAAAGAAAATTCTATCCTAATATTAGCATGCAAAATATGGACCTAAGGTTGAGGTTAAAAAGGACTAACCTACATATTATCATGCTTGGATTGCAATCTTAATGTCTATCCTACTCCAAATTTAATCAAAAATTAAATTGGAATAAGAAATCTAAGAGAACATGCAAAGGCAAGGCAAAAATAGCAGCTACAACAGCGTTTCCTGCACAAGACAGTAGTAAAATCTAGCACATAAGCAAGACAACCTATAACAACACATGTTTCAGCATAAAAGCATGTGTAAAAATTCAGGCAGCAAGCAAGCAAGGCAAAGACAACATACAAAAATTCAAAATAAGGACAACTGTGGAAAATTGGGCGGCAAGTAAGCAAGCATGATTAAATGCAATCAAACATAAGCAAACACCAATCATGGATAAATATCTTACAAGTATGAACATGCTTCAACAATCAAACATAATAGATCAACAATTTTACATCAACAAGAATCATCAAGATCATCATGCTTTTCAAATCACATTGAACGACCGACCAATCAAACAAACGTGCAACAAAGCCGAGTCAGGAACAAATGCAAACGTGCATCAAACATCCAACAAAGCAAACAATTCATGATAACCAATTAACATGATATAAGCAAGAAAATCATGTGATCATTCATCAATCAATCAACAATAACATGTTATGCACTCAAATGGAAATCGGACGCTACGTGTCGAAGAATCGAGATCAAACATTCAAGAGCAATGAAATATGTAAAAAAATAATCCACATAAATGCATCATATCAAATCATGAAGTTTTGAGATGGAAAGAACACCAAACAAGCAAGAAAAATGCAAAAACAAAACATTTGGTTCAATGGTAATCGGTTACCCATATGTGGTAACCGATTACCACTGAATCAAAAATAGAATAATAGCCTCCAAAGTTAGTTTTCAGCACCAAACAACTTATCCAATCAATCACATGAACATGTTATCAATTAAGCACGAAATGAACACCAAGAATTAGTAATCAAGCATCATGTAAACATAATCAAACATTGAAATCACAAAGCAGAAAGATCCAAATGGATTAAAATGCATCAAAAGCCATGGATCTACATTGTCATTATGAAAATAAGTTCAAAACTGAATTATATCTTGAATTATCAACCCTTCAAAGTTGAGATTTGATTTGGTGAGTGTTGATTCACTTGAAATTAACAGATCCAAGCTAGAAACCCAGAGAATCTTCAAGACCCAAGAGCTTTCTTATGGTAGAAATGAAGAACAAGCAAGATCAAGGCAAAATTGACATCAAAAAAGCACTTCCAATCTAACTTCCAAAACCAGATCTCAATTCAAACAAAAATTGAGTGATAAATTGAAGATAATGGAGATGAAGGATGAAGCTTTAACTCTTGAATTCAAGGATTCCAATGAAGAATCAATGAACTCAAGTGAAAAGAGCTTTAATGGAGGTTTTGGGAGTGAAAAAGTTGAGAGACAATTCTGAAATTGAGATGAAGAATGAGAGTGAATTGGTGTGAATGAATGTAATTGTGTGAGGTTTGGAGCAAATTCACTTAAATAAGCTCTAGGGTTTGGAATTAAAATATGGTTTGGAATATGGATTAGCATTTGGAATGGAAATTAGGAGTGAAATTAGGAATGAAGTGTTTGAAATTTAGAGGGAAATAGTGAAAATTGAAACAATTCTAGATCCTTCCAATGATGATCATGTGAAATCAATGGTTGAAAATTCAAATTTCTTGGAAAATGTTGCCCAGGGTCACTGATTACCCATATGTGGCAACCGGTTACCACATTCAAAATTTCCAAAAAATGGCGCCAAATGGAGGGAATCCTGTATAATCACTCGTTGCCACCTGCTCTAAGCTCTGTTAAGCCTCTGAAACTTGCCCTTGGATATTATAATTGTGAGAACGCCTGAGATAGCCTGTACACTATTTCCTGAGCTGAAAATATCCTGCTGAGTAAAATAAAATCGACCACTCGATCGCTGGACAAAATAAATTTCGGAGCCTCTGACACTCGTTGTTTGAACTCTTGCAACGAAAGAAAACCCTGAGGCATAAAAACACCTTAATCCCATGTCTCGAGAACCAATGTTATGATATACAAAATGCAAAATGCAGACAAACATAAGCCAATAAATCCATAAACGATGAGGTAAATTTTGGGGTGCTACACTCTAATGTTTAAATTAAGATGATTTGTTATTATTAATAGTAGTTTCAAATTGTTATAATTGTTCTTGAGGGGTTTTGATTTATTTTAGAAAAACGCCTTGTGTATATTTTATTTATTTGCTTTTATGTGTATATTTTAATATTAGGATTTTCATTTTAGAAACTAATATTTATTTTGGATTAAAAATTTTCTTATTCCAAAAGTCGAGCAATTAGAGTTTGTTAATCAATTTCTGTGTAACGAACCTAACAAAATGTTAGCAAAGTGGGTGAATAGATTGAAGGATTTAATTTTGTATTTGATGTCACCCTATCCAACAAGGTTTATCTTTGGAAGGTATATTCATGATATTGAGAACATTGTAATGGCATAAGAAATAGGTCATAGTATTAGTAAGATGGATAGGAAGTTGGCCCTTCGATTTCTTTCATTTGATACTTGCAGATGACAATACTTTTTGGGGAAGCTACAAATTGGCATATGCAGTGTGTTTTGAGAGTGTTGAATTTGTTTGGTTCTTTGTCTGAGAAACAAGTTAGCATTCAAAAAGACTTATAATAGACTTATGCAAATTTCTAGGGTCAGTGAAACCTTAGAATGGGACAAATATTTGGTTGTGCCTCTTATGGGGAGAACCCTTAAGACATATTTTTCATTATGAAAATTAGGAAAATTTTATTTGATACTCTTACAATTATCCTTCTATTCCTATATATTTTAAAATATTTCAATTCTACCCTTTTTATTTATTAAATAATTTTATTATTTAATATTTATTATTTCACATCTTTACTAAAGTGTATTAAATGATTTTGTCCAAAGTTTTCTGGTATATGTTTTTTTTTTCACTAGATAACTTGCAATCAAATTTTTTAGTATGTATTTTTTTCACCAAATAACTTACAATCAATTTTTTGGTATGTAATTTTCTTTAGCGGATAACTTGCAATCAAGTTTTCTAGTATATAATTTTTATTCATTGGATAACTTGCAATCAAGTTTTTTTGGTATGTAATTTTTCTTAATCGAATAATTTGAGTTTATGCCATAATGAAAAACTATGTCCTAAAGTAAATAAAACCATGGTCTATTATAATAGACATGGTGTTTTCAACTTATAAAAAACTGTATATTCCACGCATGAAAAACAGTTGCCTAGTCTTTTAGGCAATAATTTTATTTACTTTAGGCCACATTTTTTCCTTGTTGTCTAAACTCATTTTTTCCGGATAACTCATACTACAAATTTTCATCTTAAGCATGGGCGGTTTTAAGGCCCGGCCAGGCTGGCATGTGCCCGGGCTCGGCCCCAAAACTTTTCCTTCTTTTATAAAAGAATATGAAAATTGTGGCGGTTAATAAGTGCAGTTATGGCGGTTAAAACCGCCACAATCAACGAAAATGCAGAAAAATAGTACTTTTAATAAAATTTCTCATGTCATAATATATATTAAATAAAAAGCAGGTTTTTTGTCGTTGATAATGGCAGTTTAATCGCCGTAATTTAAACATTTTTCACAAATAAAACATAATTTTTTCCTTTTTTATGCAATTAAGCATACATTATATTAATTTTTTTTTTATATGATAATATTTATATTCAACTACATTACAAAAAGTGAAAAATTAAAATAAAGTTGCTATTTATGACCAAATTAACCAAAAACAAAAAATGAATACTTGAAAAAATAAAATTTAACATAAAAGTAGCAGCTACTAAAATTATAAAAAAAACATGTATAATATTGTAAAAAAGGAGAAGAAAAGAATAAATTTCATCCTCAAATAATATAAAAATATATTAGGTCCAATTCTTCAATTTATGTTCACTCTAAATTATATGGTTCAAGTGATGTTAACTAGGAATTTGTATTTTAAATTTAGTTTGTAGTTACAGTAGTTAGTAAATAAAATTATGTTGTTAACTTGTTATTAATTTCAAGAATTATTATGAATCACATGAAATGATATTCTATGTTAATTTCAAGAATTATTATGTTAGTATCAACCTCAAATTGGATATGACTATGTTAGTTTTAAAATTCTGCCGAAATCAATTAAATTAAAAATCTTTTATTTTGATTAATAACTATTTATATATACAATATGAATTTATTGTCTTTAAATTTTTGCCCGGGCTTCAAAAACTTTCTGGCTCCGCCACTGATCTTAAGCAATGATTTTCTTTACTTTAAGCCACAATTTTTCATCGTTACTTAAAAGAATAACCACTTATAATCAGGAAATATATTATATTTGTACAAAAATGCAAAATTGTATGAATACGATCTTGGTTGTTCGTCTCAATCAATTGGATGATCTCTTTGTAGATATTGATGCAAAGGTTTTGTAAAATGTTTTTCCGGGTATTCCTTTAGCATTTCATTCAAGAGGAACAATTCCTCGAACTTTAGGTATTTCTTTAAAATACATTTTTTTTTAATAACATTCATGAAAATTTCTGATTCTTTCATATTCCACCCATTAGTAATCTAAGATTCCAAACTTTTTTTAAATGTAAAAGAGATACGTCAGAGAAAAAAGACTATAAATGTAAGACATAGAAGAGGAATGAATGCTTTTTCTGTTGTTGCCATTTTTCATCTATAATGAACTAAGTTTTATCTCATATTTCACCTAGATTTATAATAATAATAATCTTTCTATCAAGCATAAGCTCTATTACAAGTAAATACAAGTAATAAAGCTTAGCCTATAATATATCAATTTGTATTTTTTTTTAATATAATACTGAGAAGCTATTCTTGCTTTTTTATTTATAATTTAGAACTTAGTTTGTTTTTCCTTCTGACACTTTATTATTCAATTTTGTTCAATTACTCTTTTACCTGCAAATGTAATGTAAGTAATAATGAAAAAAATATAGTATAAAGTAAATAAAATCGATGCCTAACGGATAACTTATAATCAAGGTATTCGGAAAAAAAATACATATCGAAAAACTTAATTGTAAGTTATTCTGGTGAAGAAAAAATGATTACCAAAAAACTTAATTGCAAGTTATCTGGTGAAGAAAAATCACATATCGAAAAACATTGGACAAAGTTATTCGGTGCACTTTAGTAGGGGTGTGAAATTGTAAATATTAAATGATAAAATTATTTGATAAGTAAAAAAGGTAGAATTGAAATATTTACAAAAATATATGGGTAGAGGGATAATGGTAGGAGTATGAGATAAAATTTTCTTTTATTACTTTATTGATCAAGTGAACAGTTATCCTTTGTGCCTGTTAAGGATAGAAGTTAGCACGCCATGCTAGTTGTTAGTGGGTCTAGTGGATGGTTTTTTTTATGTTAATAAAAGGCCTATTTAATTGGTCTATCCATTTTATTCTTTAAGTTAGTGTTCCACATTTTTAGGAGTTGCTATGTGGTGATTATTCTTTTTAAGTTCCTAACTGATGGATGGCTATATGGTAGACATTACTTCTCGATAATAATACAATTAATGTTTTTTCTTTGTTACATATTATGTTTCTTGACATATGGTATCTAGAGTTAGACATTTTCGATACTGAATATGTTAGTGAGCCATACTTGCAAGAATCATTTTTACAACCATCAGTTTCTAAGTTCGACGGGTACTATGATCATTGAGTAATGCTCATGGAAAAATTTCTCTATTCTAAAGAGTATTGGGGATTAATAGAAGAAGACATCCCTAAGACTACAATTATATTGACTGATGCACAAAAGAAGCAACAAAGTGAGTAGCAACTCAAGATTTGAAGCCCAAGAACTATCTTTTTCAAGCATTTGACCGTTCTATCTTGGAAACAATTCCCAAGAAGGATACCACAAAAAATATTTGGGACTCTATGAAAATAAAGTATCAAGAAATGAATTTAGTCAAGCAGGCTCAATTGAAAACCCTACGTAAGGAATATGAAATTTTGCATATGAAGGATATAGAAACAATAACAACCATTTTTGCTTGAATTCTTACAATCGTCAATAAGATGAAATCCAATAGTGAAAACAAATATGATACTGATCTTGTGACTAAGGTTTAGAGGTCGCTGACACAAAAGTTCAACTTCATTGTATGTTCTATTAAGGAGTCAAACAACACAAATCCACTGACCATTGATGAACTTAAAGAAAGTTGCTTCTACATGAGCAACATATGTATCTTTCTATTGAAAAAGAATATACTTTGGTTGTAACTTATGGAACGTTATGACGTGGTCATGGAGCTTGAGGTAGAGGTCATGGTAAACAAATTCATGATCGATCAACCCCAGAATGCTACAAATGCCACAAGACGGGGCATTTCCAATGGGAATGTTATCCAAAGAGAAAGTGGCTCATTTTCGTGGCGCAAAAAATACCCGAGCAAACTAACAAAGGAGAACCTTCTAATTAGTTTAGGTGAAGTGTTTTTCATAAAATGTTTGTGGTTCTTTGTTTATTAAAAGATAATTACAAAAGGGGGAGATTTTTTATTAATGGACCTGACGAGATGTTGAGTCTCGCTATTACGTATCCACAAGTGCGATGGGGAACTCAAGGCTACGTAGTTCTTTGGTAGAAAATGTTTGTGAGTTGATTGTTTTAAACATTAGTGTTTAAGTGATCCGAGCATTTAAACATCTGTTTGTATACTCGCACGGTGGAGGTTGAAGCGTTTGTTTGTATTTCGCGTTGAAATGACTCAAACACCATTCTTTTTATAAAAAAGTTTGTTCAAAATGCACAAGGGCAAAGAGGATGGTTTGATGAGTTGGGATTAATTTTAAGTTTATTGTGAAAATTTATTTGTGGAAGCAAATAATAGTTCAGATGAAGCGTGCAGTAAACCCTCGATTATTCGAGAAACAAATGGATGTGCATTCCTCAATTCCTTCCAAGTTAATGAAGAGTATTTTAAATGGTAATTTAAATTTAAAACGACAATAAAAGTTATTTTGGTATTCTCAAACTTTATTTCTATTTGTTTGGTATTTTGTGATATTTAATTTTTTTTGTTTGTATTTTTAATAATAATAAAATTAAAAGAAACTAAGCTAAATAAAACAATAAAATAAACAGGACAAATAAATTAATCCAAAAGAGAGTGCAAACTGAAAATAGGGGTGTAAGAACAAAAAAAAAAAGGATCTAAGAGGCATAGTCTATTACCAGTAACCTAACCCTAATTTAGAAAAAAAACAAATCGATTTTTAAATTTAAATAAATCATAAAAAACCAAATAAAAGGGGCACCCCATTTCTTAATGTTTTAGTAAAGCATTTGATGTCTATTCAAAATTTAAAAAGAGACCAATGCTAATTGGACAAGTGACAATTCATTCTAAAAGAGAAAATAAATAAAAAATAAACCAGTAATTAAAGCAGAAAAATGAAAAATAATATAAAATCCAATTCTCTTTCTCTCCATGGTTAGCCATTGCTCACGTCAAATAATCAACATCAAACAAATTTTTTTCACACAATTTAAATAAAAAAGAAAGAACACAAGTAAAGGATATTTTACCAACATCGATGGCACGAGTTCACGGTTCTACGCGGCGAGAAAAAGAAAAGGGACGCCCCTTTTTTTAATGTTTTAGTAAAGCATTTGATTTTTATTTAAAATTTAAAAAGGGACCAATTCTAATTAGACAAGTGGCAATTCATTCTAAAAGAGAAAATAAATAGAAAACAAACTAGTAATTAAAGCAGAAAAATGAAAAAATAAAATAAAATCCAATTCTCTTTAATTATTGGTTTTTTTAATTTGGTTTGTGATTTGATTTTGTGTTTTTGATGTTGTTGATAAGGATTAGTGATGGTGGTGTAATTGTTGTTTTTGATGATGATAGTGGTGGTGATGTGTCGCATCGCTGTGAAGAGGGGCCGACAAGGACAGAAGAGTCGCCACCGTTCGTTATTTATCCCAAAAAAGAGGGAAAGGAAACGATCAGAGAAAACCTACGAAAAAGGGAAAAGACAGGTCATCGCAACCAAATCTTGGGTTCAGGATTCGGTTATGCAAGGGGAAGGTATGAGCACCCCTCACGTCCGTCGTACTCGACGGGATCCACACTTGTTGTCTATCTAAAGGGTGTTAATCTATCTAAGCTACAGGCTCGCAGGACAAAAGAAAAGAAAATAGGCTCGATAGAGCATCGCCGCTCTATGCCTACGTATTCCCTTGTGCAATGGGAAAGTCAGAGTCAACGTGGTTCGGAAAACTACGGGTGAAGGTGGGGAAGGTTGCTCGCCAAGACATTGACGTCTTGTGCATACGTATCCTCGTCTGATACGAGAAATCAGAGCAAACATAGTTCGGGCTGACATGACCACAGATTGGTTCAAGTGTTTTAACCGAGTAGGGTTAAACCTTCGTTCCAACAGTTAGAGACGATGTCTGTTTGTGGTAGAACCAAAACTTAACAACACTCTCTCTGAAAATGGTTTTCAATTAATCCCGAAGGATAAAAGGGTTTGATGTTTGTTTTTGAGTCTTTTATGAAGAAGTGAATTGAATTGTGTTTGTAATTCATGTTGCACTAAAGACTATGACTTAGGAGCGAATGCTCGCATATCGTTCAAAGGACATACGCTAAACACTCTAGACGGTATGAGAGGAGGCCCCCCCAATCATCATTTCCCAAATGCTTAAGGCTCGTAGCGTACAACACTTATTATCCTTTATTAGATGTTTTGAAGAAGTTTTGAGGTGAGAAGAGAGAAGACACAACTAAGGGGAAACTAACTCAACCCTAATGTTATCATGCAATGTGCCCCTATGATTGAGATTAAGAGGGGAAAATCTACCCTAATGTTAGCATGTTTAGATTGAACACTTAATGTCTCTCCTACTCCCAAAGGGACTAGGAATCTAAGGGATCATGGCAAAGGAACCAAGAAAACATAAGGTAAATCAATCACAAGTGAGAAAGAAGAAAGAGATGCAAACATGAAATGCAACACAAAGAAAAGAGGGAGGAAAAAAGTGTAGGACAGCAACCATCACAAGCACATCTCAACCTCTTAAATGCAAACAAAGAAATGCAAAACAAAAGAAGAATGCAAGCAAAAGAATTTAAAAAAGTTCAAGCAAAAGTGAGATGAAATAGGAGAAGCGAGCTCCTACGACCGTCGACCATCAATCACCGAAGAAAAGTGGGAGGAAAAGCTGTGGGACAGCAGCCACCACAAGCACATCTCAACCAAATAATTCTTCATACCCAAGCCAAATAAACAATGAACACTCATCACTTTGAACAACATATACAAGAGTATGCATTCAAGTGGAAAACGAACATGCATGTCAAAGAATGATTAAATGATCAAGAACAACGACACAATATCCAAAACATCTCACTCCTAATGCATCATACTGATCCATGAGAATTCGAAGTGAAATGACACCAAAACAACCTTGAAAAACAGCAAAACAGGCCTGCTGGCACAGTGTTAATCGGTTAACACCAGGGGTTAACTGATTAACCAATTGAAAATGTTTGAAAATTTGAATATTCGCACTGGTTAATCGATTAACCATTTTGCACTGCATCTGGTTAACCGATTAACATTGTACCAGAAGCAGAAAATAGCAGCTCAAAATCACTTTTCAGCAATTAATCACTTCTTCAATAATCCAGAGGATTATATAATCAATTATGCACGAATTTAAACCAGAAATCAGTGATCCAATCAACATGTAAACACATTCAAACAACAAGATCATGAATCACATGGATCAAACATCAACAAAATCAATCGAAAATGAAGATCAACATGATGATTATGCAAATAAGCTCAAAAACATAATCGGATCTAGAATTTCCAACCTACAAAGCGGAGATTTGCTTTGGTGAGTGTTGATTCACTTGAAATTAGCAGATCCAAGCAAGAAATCTGAAATTCCTTCAAGATCCAAGTGATTACATGTAGTAGAAATGAAGATCCACCAAAATTAAGCAAGAATTATCCAAATAAGCTCCTCTAGATCAACTTCAAAATTCAGATCCACAATAGCACGAAATGTGAATGGAGAATTTGAGATGATAAGGATGAAGGTTTTAACTCTAGAATTCAATGATTCCAATGGAGAATCAAAGAATTCAAGGTGAGAAGAGCTTTTGGTGAAGTTTGGGAGTGAAAAAGTTGAGAGCAAAATTCAAGAGTGAGAGTGAATTCTGAAAATGAAATGAGATTATGAGGATTGTGTGTGTGAGATTTGAAGAAAATCATTTAAATATACTCTAGGTTTGGAATGGAATGGTGGCTTGGAGTGTGGTTATGAAAATTGTAATGGGATTTGGAATGGGAAATTGAAGGGAATGTGAATTAATTTGAAAACTAATCAAAATTCAAAGTGGTTCTAGATCCTTCCTCTGGTGTAAAATCAATTCTCAAGTGATCAAAATAGACCCCAAAGTGAATCCCATTGAAAATTCACGTGCAGAGCAGAAAATTGCCTTAGTTAATCGGTTAACCATATGGGTTAATCGATTAACACCTTTAAAAATTCAAATTTGACCTGATTTTTGACTTGGTTAATCGGTTAACCATCTGGGTTAATCGATTAACACCTTTAAAATTTGAATTTTGGCGCCTTTTGGAGAGAAATCTGCACATTTGCTCGTTTTCATCCGTTCTAAGCCCTGTTCAGCCTCTGAGACTTGCTCTTGAATACTACAACCATGAGAATGCTTGAGATAGCCTGAATGCTGCTTCTTGATCTGAAAATATCCTGCAAAATAAATAAAAGCAACCGCTCGATCGCCGGGCAAAAATAAATGCCAAATCTCCTGATGCTCGCTGTTTAGACTCCTACACTAAAGAGAGACCTGAGCCACAGGAAAAACCTTGACCCCCGGCCTCAAGAACAAATACTATGATATGCAAAAATTCAAAAATGCAAAGAAACATAAACCAAGCAAAGAAAAAGGTTGGTCAAATTTTGGGGTACAACATGATGAGGGTGGTTTTTAGTGGTTAGTGATGAAGAATGTGTTAATGAGTTTGGTTTATGTTACTTTGATTTTGTGTTGTTGTAATATATGAGTTATTAACGATGAAGATTATACTGTGAATTTAGTTTTAGGATGAGGGAGAATGATGGTTGCAAGGGTGAAG
>CAWUDS030005871.1:17500-44368 GCA_963859935.3 Lathyrus sativus | reverse complement strand
CAAACTGAACGCCAGCGCTTTCATTGGGAAAGTCTCCGTCTCTAGCCGCATTAAAGCCCGGATGGAAAGCCCAGGGAATGAAATAAGTTACTCTACCCTACGTCGAACAAGAGTTGGCTTCCTTTCTAAAAGGCCTACTATGCTGCCTTTGCTTGCTGCCTTAGCTAGCTCCCTTTCGTACCGGTTCCCCAAGGTCTGATTCTGCCCTTAACCCGTGGAGATAACGAGATTTACTAATGATTTTATCGGTGCGAAGAATAGCCCCACTCCTATATCCTCAAATATTATATTTTAGTTAGCTACTCACTCAGTCCACAGATTCGGATTAGTCAAAATAGAACTAGACAGATCAAGGAGAGAGAAGGCTCATCGATCAGTATTAGCTATGGTTCCATTTGTTTATTCAGTCAGCCAGGCAGAAGTGGAAAATGAAATAGATAGAGTAGATCCTATTCTAGATGGATTAGATAGAAACCTTACCTTAGCGTGATTCCATGCCTTACTTTCCCGATAGCGGAATCTATAGATGTTCCCATGGAGCGGTAACTAGGTCCAGTGCCCAAAAAGGGAAGCTTATCGAAGGGAGGAGTGGAAGCTGCTCTGCCAATGCCCTGGCCAAGAGACGACTTATATCTACATCCATCCTAAGAAAAAGCCAGTGAAAGCTCTCTTCTAGGCCCACAGCAGACTCAATAGCTGCAGTTACGGATTCCATTGCGACAAGATCGTATTCTTCCTTTTCTGATTCTAATAAGGCATTGATGCTCCTGTCGGGCGATTCATTCTGTCTGTGCCCGTCCATTCTGTCGTTCGAATAACATCCCTCTCGGTAAGTGAAGCTCCCTCCACCCGCCGCCCTCTCTATCCGCTAACTTCGGTACCCGGGGCATTTCCCTCACATGCTGAAGAAAGAAAGCCCCTCTCTTTTGTTTATAACATTTCTAAAGAAATTTACCCAGCCAAAACTACTTCCTTTATTTCTAGTTTTCCCCGTCAAGTTGAAGAAGACTCGCCCCCGAGTCGTTAGTGCTTTCTTCACCATAATAAGGAAAAAGATCAGAAACTTTCAATGTTTCTGAAACCTCATACTCAGCTGGTAGTTCAATCTTGTAGGCATTTTCACCAATGCGTTTGAGAACTTTGAATGGTCCATCAGCTCTAGGCTTGAGCTTAGCAAATTGTCCTCGCGGGAAACGCTCCTTTCGAAGATGAACCTACACCAGATCACCTTCTTTTCAGAAAACTTGCGATGCTTGTTAGCTTGAGCTTGATACTTCTCATTTTGCTTAGTTAGAAATTTTCTCGCTCATGCAACTTAGAAATTTTCTTCAACCGCATCTCCACTAAAGTTGTGAGTAGCTGGAAGTGGAGCTAAGTCCAGAGGACTCTCGGGATTTTGGCCATAAACAGCTTAAAAAGGACTACTTCCACTAGCTTTAGATTAGGAGTCGAGAGAAGTCTTCGAAGAACTGCCGTAATGGCGAAAGACGAATCAGGGAAGGAGGCAAAACGATTCATAATCACTTTGCTTACGCCCTCTTCCCACCAGTACCCATAAGCCCGTTAGGGTGCGAAGCCAAGGCTTCAGGATGGAGAATAAAAACTATCATTCAGTGCCCTGCAATGCTGGTGGTCACAAGATGTACCATCCCAAGATGTGTACACTCGTGCTGGTAGCCGGCTTCTTACTCCAGATTGAGCGACGAGAAGGAATTAGCCCTCTGCGTCCTTCACAAGATTGGTCTTCGACACCAACCCATCATTGCGTGGGAACCCTATATAGATAGGGCACCTTGGTATGACCTAAGGTGTGAGCTACATGACTGTCATCCATGACTGGATGCAAACTCACTTAGGTTTTGTAGACCATGTTAGTACCACGAAGGTACCAGACCGCCTAAGACGACTACAGATTCCCAAGTCACAAGCCCACGGGAATCTCTAATGATTTTATCTAGCCTCACCCCTTGGCGCACCCATCCGAGTTCACCTTTACCCTCCGAAAAGACCGGGAAAGAAAGAGAAGCAAAGATGCAACTCTTAGTTAGTGATGCTTACCAATGGAGGATGTGGCCAATACAGATCGAGCCAATTCAAAGACGGGGATTTGAACCCAGAAGAACCATCTCCATTTCTATTTAGCAAACCAATGACCTTGCTCTTCTTCCAATCCACCTACCCAATACCAAAGAAAGTTCTTCCGTTAGGCTCTATAAGCCCGAAGCGAAGATATAAAGCTTTACGAATAGATCCGCGGAAAGTAATTCATTCAAGAAAGCCTGTGCAATCTCTAATTCAGATAGATTGTCCCTTCTTTCTTTGCGGTTTTCTTTGTTCTGCCCCCACCCCAGGTCGAGGTATACCTTTTGCCCTAGCTAGATTCCATTCAAAGGCAGATGCTGCCCTCCTCACTGAATAAGCAGATAAAGTTATAGTTGCCGCTAATAAAAGAGTTATTTAGCACCTTCCAATTCCAGGTGGAGATGATGTACTAGCTTTTTGACCAGCTTCGTAACCAACCTCTCTGGAGTTCCTTGGTTCTCACTCCTTATTCTTTATTTTTCTTCGCCTAGGGCTACACGGCACTAACTTTCTTACTTGTACGGAGAGCTACACGCCCCAAGCTTTTAGATAAGCTAAAGTAAGGGGTTTCGTCGTCGCAGTTGCCCTTATTAGATGGTCTGTCCAGGAAATAACTTCCTTTTTTCAGGAGAACCCCAAAAAGATAATGTCATCCAAGTTTGGGTTTAGTTATGCTTTAGTGAAGGCTTTCTCGGTCTTTAACTGGGGGTTGTAGAACTAATATTGGGCGGCTCTAAACGATGAACTACTTTAGCGACTGGGGGGGCCGGTTCCCTAAACCAAGCCTTTCCTTCTCTTCTTATAGCATAGCCCTTGCTTGGGCAAGGAAAGGCTCTAAGAAGAGGTTCGGTGGGAGCCAAGACGAATTTTTAATTTCATTACCACCAGACCACTAACTAGCAGCGAAAGGTGGAATAGCAAGATTTGACCTTATTATTATCTTTTTATTGATTCGAGAAAACCTTGGATTTTCAGTTGAACCCGCTTACGGACTTGAGTTGCTACAACTGGAAAAAGGGAGCACAGGTTTGTTTGCTTATCTGAAGCCTAGAATCGTCCTCTTGTGCCATTACAACTTCAAGAAAGAAGGCCCCCTTGCACTAATACGAAATATTTAAAGAGAAGAAAAGGTAAGGGAAGGTTCCGAGAAAGAAAAATCCAAGACTTCGGTTAGCGGGGAGCGCCCCTGTCCTCTTTTCTCCCCCCCTTTTCTTTTGAGAAGCCGAACCTAGTCTTTGTGTGAGTTGTAGCGGATCACGTGGCTCGATGGAGGTTCCTCAGCGTCTTTTGTTTGAATGACTACCGCGTGCCATTTTACCTCAGTCATTTTGTCTTACTTGCTTTTTTTCGAATATCCTATAACGTACCATCTAGGTCTCGTCTTGTAAGCCCGGAAGGGAAGATGAAAGTGCTCCTTCTTCTTCTTACTCCCGCCCGATCAGGGAGAATGACTCTTTAAAATCTAGGATCCGACCACTATTTGGTACACTGGACTATGTTGGTTTCCAAGAGATCACTGATAAACGGGTACTCCCAGATGGAAGGAAGGTACATATCGGAGATATAATTATCTTGCTCTAAGTTATTTATTGCCCTAAAATAGAATTGAGTACCTATTGGATGTAGGCGCGCTCTAGCATGGGGAATCGCTAGTAATCGCGGCACCGCCCATGAAAATAGTATATGTTGACAAAACGTAACATAGGGGAAAGTCCTTGTTGTCCTTTCTCGACGACAGTTCGCCAAGGTAGATCGAAAGTCCTATATAAATATAAGGAGGTACATCGCATTATTACACCGTCAAAAGAACAACAATGAAAGACGAATTTCAATACATCATCGATCTCATAAGTATCAAAAGCTCATGCTATTTGAACGCGCTTTACTAAACCCAGCACCTTTATGAGCTCTAAGATAGAGTATTACCGGCGCCCGCGCTAATGGGATCCAAGGTTTGTCCATTGGGATTAACGATCCTTAGAAACCTCCACAAGGCCATACGCTTTAGTTTTAATCGCTGCTAAAGTGGTATTCTCCGAAAAACCGCGGTGATTGTAAATCCATCATTGGCTAAAGGCACGATGATTGACTAGTGCCAGTACCGCTTTTTGAAAGTAAGTGAAATAAGTGAACAAATGATAAGAATAGAAGATGGGGCTTGCTTTCTGACGGAATGTAGTGCGGATTTTTTTGCGTTTCGAAGTGCATGCCCTAATTTAACAATGTTATCTCGATTTCGTCATGTTGAAACGAGTTATATAGATACAGGCTGAATTTTTAGGCTGGCGACTTATTACTCTCGAGATTCTTCGAAAACGATTCAAGATGAAAGAACAAAAAAAAGCAAAACAGCTATTTATATTGTGTATATAAAGGAAACATCTATATTAGAGTCGCGAAACCGCTAACGAAAGGTAAGTGATTGATCTGCCGCTTTATTTACTAACATAGAAATGCCGTCAAATGGAAAGGCGGATATCCGTGATCGGTCTAAATCGAATGAGAAGGAACATGATGCACGTCAGAATCGATATAAGGAAAACACCGCTTCATTCAGCTCCACTTATCGCCTTACTAAAAAGAAAGGAGTTACACATAGTTTATGCTAAACCCTATAGGCTCTGCATATTGGAATTACTTTACTTCTCGCTGGGAGTTATGTTCAACCAGCAGAGTAAAAGGATAGGGTTGAATATGGATTGAATGGAATAGGTCTTTCCCTAGCCGCCCTATAGAGGTCAACCGAAAATGAAAGGTGTACTTATAGGAAGACCCTTATTTCGTCACAGAACCACGATCATAGGATCTGAGTCCGATCTCGGAATCCCTTTGGTTTAGCATGGCAAATAGTTTTTAGGAGGGAACAGGGGCCTGTTGAATTTGTAAGACTCAAAACCTCCGTCAAACCTACTGAGTAATTACTAAGTTTTCATTGGATGGTTCATCTGCTCCCAAAAAGCATATGTATGTGCTTGGTGAGAAAGAAGTCCTTTTAGGTTATAGGGAAGGGGATAGTGTAAGGTTCCTCTCTATTGCCAAGAAGTAAAAAAGACCAAATTCCACCAGAAGGTATATCCTGAAGATATGATCAATCAGTCCAATGGGCACCAGAAGGCCTGGTAAATAGCCGGTATAACTTCCTTCACTCTCTGGTAGCGAGAAAGCTTCTGTAAATTAGAGGGTAGAAGGTGAAGCGGTGGTGGTGATCTAGTCTTCAAAAGAAAATATCGAAGAACTAGACAATACTTTACTTACCAGCCTTACTAGGCAAGACAGAAACCAATCCTAGAACTACAAGATGATACGACTTCTCCTAACGACAAGTAAAGGCATACCCGAACATAAAGGAGAGAGGCTTTCCCTCTATTAGAAAACAAGAATGGAAGTCCATCTAAATTAGGGGGAAAGGAGAAAGCTCAAGCGCGTGGCACAAAACAGTGGGTTCCTGCCTGATCTTGTCTTCCTTCAGGCTAAAGCTTCAAGTCTCAATCCGAAGTCAAAGAGAACTATTCAACAACATCCCTCTTTTCTACATACATTCCTGGGGTTTTTGGTTGCTTGGTTTGCTTAACGTTCCAAATTTCTATCGTCAATAGATAAGGGCTCAGACGATGTTATCTTTCCCCCTTGGGAAAGCGCTTTAACATTAGTGAAGACTAGCTATATATCATGCTACTTCAGCTAGAAGCTATATGCTTCTTTTCTTAAGACTAGTCTTAAGACTCATTCTATCCTATCTATCCACCTGAGAGAGATCACTCCTGTAAAGAGCCTCACCTAAAAGACCAGTAACAGCCTATTCTTGCAGACAGCGGATTCTCTTTCTTTATCTTCATCCGCCCCTACTCGTCTTTGCCCTGCCATTTCCAGTCATTTACAATGCCAGTGATTAAAAAAATAATAAGGAAGCCGACTCATCTTTGATTCTAATGTGCCAATTCCTCTCTTCAATGAAAGATTGATCCGTCACTTCCCGAAGAAAAGGACTCCTAGAGTGTGAACCCAGGATCCGAGATGTGGAAACATTTGCCGAATCTACATACGCCGAAGCCTATAAATAAAAAATTAAAATTAAATATTATTGCTCCATCCGGAATTAATTTCCCACCTACCTTGGGATAATTGGTTGCCGGAAGCTTGAGACTTGAATGGTAATGACTTTAACACCCGATTCTGGTATTAATATAACTTAATAAGTTAATCCCGTGAGGTAATCTATACCCGTGCTATAAGGAATATAAAAACGGACTTGTATTTTTCTTTTATAGGATACTGGAAATGAGACTACAGTAAGAGTCCGGGTGTAAGCTCAAGTAGTGGTAGCTCCGTGAATAACAAACTCTATATTTCATTCCTACCCACTAAGTAAAGGAGTCCAGTCTGAGTAGTTGGATCATCGAAAGACTTCCATTAGTGAATCGTTATAGCATTTTGTATCGATAGCGCTTCTTTTTGAGGAGATTCCGTCTTTGATCCATGCTTGCGATCTCGGTTGTGAAATTAAAATTATCTTTTGGCTTGGTAATGGTTTTATTTTTCTTTAGGGAATGAATGTTGTTCCTTTGTTTCATCGCATAGAAGTTTTGTTTTGCCCAAGTCTGAAGATAGAGATAGATATGAATCATCCGCTGTGGAAGGAGATGCGGCACTTGCCATTTCATCCCTAGCCTTCGTCTCGTATAGGACATTAGTTCAGGTCAGCCCCTTGGTATGCAAAGATCAGTATCACGCGTAGGTGAATCATTAAATGAAGAATTTGCCAATTTCAATTTTAGTTATCGAGTGTAAATCAATGTTATGCCTTTTTCAGTGTTAGAAATATGATTGAAACCTTCACTTTCGAACCCTGTGAGGAGTCAGCTTCCAATTGAGTCGGTGTGTTAAGTATAGACTTTCCACATACATTAATAGGGCTTTTTAGCCATTCGACGTTTTGTCTCTTTTTTTCCCAATGCTGCCAGAAATATAAGAAATAATAGAAAGAAGTGGCTAAGCCCCTGCTTGATAAAGCAAAACTAAAATGCGGGTAGCTCGATCGCTTCGATTGGTTTCGGTCTAACCAATGAATGTATAGGGGTCCACCTAATCTTTCCGCAGGTACGATCTAGACGACCACATTCCTGTTCGCCTGGGCTAATCAATCCAATGGCTTCGCCCGTTCCAGTCCCCGGGATCCTAAACTAACTGGATATTCGGAGCCTATAGATCCCGCGTCGGATTGATCTGACTCCAGCGCCACCCCCACGAAATCTTTTTCTTTGTTTCTTATATGGATGAATTCTTCTTCTATGCCAAAATTCCAAGTTTATTTCTTTCTCCAAGTCTTTTACTTTTCCCTTTTCCTAGGTTTGCTTCTTGAACTTGAACGACCGGTTGTTGAGTCTTATTCCCCCATATAATCTGAGAAAGCCTCTTCTTCGTAAGAAAGCAAGGGCTAAAGCTCAGGGATGGAAGCCAAAACAAAGCGAAAGACAACAGCATTCAAAGTGGAATGTCTAATTTTGTGGTAAGAATCGCCATTCGTAACCGCTGAAGCAGGAAGATCTGATCGCTACCCCTGAGTGAGAGGGGGTGTTTTCAGAGCAATCAAAGCAATCACGACGAACGAAAGAGGGCCGGATTCGCAAATGTGTGTTCTCGGGTTATGGATTTAACATAGTATAAATAGATTCGGCAAGAGATTGCGCGGCATAAGACTCTCTCGACCTGTTAAGCCCATACTGAAATTCCAGGACATTCATGAATCTACTCGAGCTCTTTGGCAGTCCTTACCCACCTTTCATGTAAAAAGGCGACTCGCAAATGTTTATGGTTCTAAGGGCAAGTACCTCCTACTAAACGTCCTTACTGAAAACGAAAGCGACACCCCTTGTTGAAATAAGATTCAATAAAGCAGACCACTTTTTTCCTTGGGCCGTAGAGAATAAAACAAAATTTCCCCGGAAAATAGGATAAGAATCTGATGTCGAAGAGGGATATAATTTTCCTTCAATTAATTATTGAACCAAGTAGTGGCTCTTTCCCGACCGAATGTTATCTAAATCCCTTAATTAAGGGAAGATGGAAATAATCCCTAAAAGTCTCAGTCGCAAGCAACCTAAATATGGCACCTATCGCAGGGCCCCACTCGGATGACTGGTTTTGAGGAAAGGAACTATATCCTTACGTACTACGTTTTTAAGCTAGTCTGATACCCGAAGGCTCGGCTCTTGTTTAGAGTAGAGGTAGGTCTCTTTTGGAAGCATTCGCCAGTGACTAGCTCAATCGAGGATTAAAGACGTGAAAGCTGAGTTCAAAAGGAAGGTAGGTGTAAACAAACAAAAAAGCTGAGGCTTTCTCTCATTCTCATATAGTGTTGAATACACTTGCTAGAGAAAATGCTATTGGCCTTTTCGGCTTAGTCACTCTCTCGTCGTTCCGATTAAAGGATTGAACAAGAAGAGTTGCTACGTGTAACATAAAGAAGACTGAGAATCAGGGCTTCCTCTAACAAGAGAAGAAGCCAGCCATTAGTAGTCCAGGTTAGGCTTTCGGTTTAATACTAATCTCCCGCAGAGTAGTGTTAAAACAATAATAGTTGTATGGGCTCAGCCCTAGTTCTTAAGGCGAAGTATCACATGAAAGAGAAAAGTCAACATGAGACTCGAAAGACGCTCGGCGATAAAGAAAAGAAAATGACTCTTTCTTCGGTGGACATGGCGGAGGCTCATGCACTTACACTTAGGAAAGGTTCTAACCTGGCTTTTTATCTACAGCTATCTTCTGTTTGTATGTATGAAAACGGATTCATCTCAGGTCTTGAAAGCTTTTCATAGTCAAAAGTCGTCTACAGATCGCAGTCTGAGGCCTATTGTTAGTGATGTGCAGCAACTCCTGATGTCCCACCACAGCTGGTCGGTATAAAGGGTGAACAGATTAGCCAATGCTTCGGCCGATTGGGTGGCAAAGCATCTTCCTGACTGAAAGTGTCGACCTTACTGGGTGCAGAGTCCTCCACCAGCTAAGCTATTCTTGCTATTTTAAGAGAAGATCATCATTGTCTGACTTAGGCCTTGATGTCTTTTGATTTCAGCTTTCAATGCCCGGAATAGGAACGAACTGAGATGATTCGATAGTGGGAACTCATGAGCGCTCATCCATTCTTTGCCGGGAACCAGAGCAGGCATAAATTACCTTGATCGAAAGTGAGCCCGCCCTTCACGAAGCATGGAAAGTCAAAGGATGCGAAGAGAGCGCCACTACTCTCTTTCCGGGAAAGATAACTCCTAGGTTAGGCCGACAAGACATCAAGAGGGAGAGAAAGAAAATCCCCTCTACCGCTACCCCATAAAGAAGAGCTCGCTTCACTTGCTTACTAAAAAGCCAGGAGAGAAAGCCAAGCATTTTTTTTTAGTACAAAAAAGTAAGATATTTATATACGTAAGCCCTCACATTATGAGACTGAAGGAAAGACTCCTGCTTCAAGGTCCTTAGATTAGACCACTGGCTTGTTTGGCCCGAAGGCAGAATCAAAGCCAGAAGGAATTACAGACAGAAGCACTTCTAACTCCCCTAAAATTTAGATCGAAGAAATGATAGGTCCGCCTATAACCCTATTAGCTCGAGAGCAAGAAAAGAAGGAGGGAGGGACTACTTAGACTACTTAATCGATAGAGCCCGACACGATTACTGGATCGAAAGAAAGGTACACTTAACACTAACCCAATCCAGATGAAACAACTCTTATCGGAACCCAGCTTCTCTTTTTTAGCGAATAAAGATTGAAGTAGCTCTTACACTTACTATATTTTAAATCTTTCTTATTTTTCATATGAAAGAAGGAGAAAGGGGGCTGCTACTGCAACCAAGCAATTGGTGCAAACGCTCTACGATGCAATCAGACAATGAGAGAGCGGACTCTCTTTCTCTAAGGGACACTTCCTCATTTTTTCCACCCTCCGTGGAGGGGGAGTACCATGTAGTTAGGAAGATGATCGATGCCTAAAGCATGTCTACTTAAGATCTCTATCCTTTCTGGTGATCAAGATATCCCAAGAAGAGAGACCTGACGGCGCGCCTTTACTAGAAGAGAAGGAAAGAAGACACTTACTAGAAATCTATTCCACTACCGCTTGATTTCTCTCTGTCCACAGCCATGACTCACCCACCTTTCCATCCCCCCTCAAAGATCCACCCGATCGATGAAGACTTGAACCGAACTCGCAGTGATCAAATCGACTTTGGAGAGTAAATCCTCAGGGCAAGCCAAAGGAAGGACGGGATAGAGCTCCAAGACAGGCTGAAGGCAGAGAAGGATAGACGAGACAAGGAAGCAAAGGAGAAAAGAAAGATCGGAATAGAATAGAGGTAACGGTTGAAGGAACGGTAGACCCAACTCTGTATACTTAGCCGGAAGCAGGGCATTCCACCGATTCCACTTAGGGATAAAGCCTTTCCCGTATCTATTTGAACCCGATCTTAAAATTTCTATCCGGTAGACTTGGTAAGGTAAAAGGGCCCCGACTTATTTGATTTCCAGAATTAGAGTTCGACCGCAGCTTCCCCTTTTTTGTTTTAGGGGGATCAAGTTCCTTGCCAACTATCGACCCCGATCTCTTTTCATTTATTTGGGGTATTACTAGCCTAGCCTTCGTCAATCACACTAAAGCAGAGCACCCAACTACGGCAAGGCCCCCTTAATTAAGGGTTAGGTTAGTCAATCCGGCCCGAGACGCGTTCGTTGACAAAATCGCCGTAGGAATGGAGACCTTTCAATAGAGCGGAGGCGAACTGATCAACGAGAAAGAGGCCCTACTCACTACAAACGAATACACCACAAGATCGAACTGCACTCATGCCTCTGCCGCATCAAGTTGACCGACCCCCTAAGTAGTTCTTCTATCAATCATGTACGTAGGTAGGGTCCCCCATTCTGATTGGTATATCATGAAAAATGAAAGCCATTTGCACCAGGCGCACTGCGCTTTCCCTTGCCTAGATGTTCGCCTTTCTAAGTCAAGTAATGGTGACCCGCCGAAGACTGGAGCCTCATAACATGTTGACGAAGACCCCCGAACTGAGGGTTCGATCAGTAGAGGGGACGACTTAGCCTCCCCGGAAGAAGAATAGCCCCGCTCTCTAGCCGACTGATCCTGTTGATCATATAACTGGGAGGGAACGTGTCACATTAGAGGTGAACGATCAGAGATGTCCGATAATTACCACGATGAGGCTGGTCCCTCTTTTATTTTTGTAGACTAAGCTATGAATATGAATGAATGTCGGGCTCTTTCTTTCACTGCTAACCCCAAGAAGTTTCTTAATGCTGATATTTTCTGTTTCGTCGAGCCCCGAGCTTGTGGTCCTCCTTTGAGTGTGGGTTCCATTGGATGAATCTCTCAAGTCAAGGTTCACGTACATAGCAGCAAGAATGGTGCAGCGCCTATTTATCGTTCTCGCTCGGGAGCCAAAACGAACACGCCTGCTACCTACTGTACTGGACCTTCGACCAGGCATTATACCCTTGTCGAATCGGAACCAACCACCACTGTATTGCGCTCGAACAGTTGAGCGGCCGCCGGCCAGCAACTTCCGTACCGTACACAGATATAGATTCATTCTTCGTACCTGGTCCAACTTCACAACCCTTCGCGGGTTGGTCAGAAGTCAGTCTTGTTTGGTAAGACTCTATTGAACAAAGCAAAGAAAAGAGAGTGCTCGACCAGAACAACGGCCAACAAAGACCGTAATTACATAGATAACAGCTCCTCCCTTTCTCCGGCTTTAAGGCGAACCGTATGACGGCTGGAAAGAAAGACGACCTCACCTTCTCGTAGATGGTGTCAGTGAGAGCAACTTGAGTATCCCCCGTTGACCTTCTTTTGTAGATAGAATCTTCAATGAGTGTAAACAACTTACTAATAAAGGTGCGCTTGTTGAGTAAGGCCGTTTTCTTGCAGGAGTGCTAACGCGCGCCCTGATTCTTCGCTTGCTCCGCAGTACGAGCCTCATACAGAGCCCCTTTAATATGATGAGGAGAAGGCCAGACCCAACCCCGCCCTCTTTTCTGCACCAATCTTTATTTACGACTATATTTATATATTTGGGGTGTATAGCTCAGTTGGTAGAGCATTGGGCTTTTAACCTAATGGTCGCAGGTTCAAGTCCTGCTATACCCAAACAAACCTACCTTACACTATACCTATGAATTAATAAGGATGCGTAGTAACGTTCAAAGATAACTCTTTGGCCTTTAGACTCGCTTCAGCGACTTCGCCCTTTAAGTGAGTGAGAAGGGGGTGAGGTAAGGAGTAGTATAAGAGTGGCTCGGTCGCCTCTCCTTATTTGATTCATTCTATAGGGCAGGGCTGCAGACCAACAATCCAGCAAAAGGGCTTAAAAGCTCCTTTATCAAACCTTCCCCTTTTAATAATAATAAGGTAAGCATCAAAGCCCAGCAAACCTAACCTATACAAAGAGCTCTTTTCAGCCCCTACTCCCAACAAGTGAAAGTAGCTGGCACCCACCATACCTTGCTTCGGGGCCGATCTCTTGTATCGAAGCAAACATATATATAAATATATATATATTAGTTCCACCACAAATCGATTTTGCCGCTTAGATTGGATTAATGAGAAAAAGTGTATTCAATTCAACCATTCGCATGGTCTCCCCTAAGACTGACCTGACCTCTTTTCCAAATGAACCGAACCTCGATACCACATTCATCAAAGAGAGACGGCCATCTCTCTAGGTTGCACACCCCTTTAGATTAGATCGTTCTATTCGTGCTTGAAAAACGACCCCGCTCCTCATCCTCAATCTGGCGCATCTCTTCCCTCATCAAGTTAGAGTCGAGTGAATGAATTCTGGCACAAGAGATAGTCAGACTGTCTCTTCTCTTCTAAGGTGTGGGCTTGCAAGAATTAAGTAGTAATAAGTCCTCGAATCGGGAAATGAGCTAGCCTTAAAGGAAATATTTTTATAACCTGAAGTCTCTTTCATGAGCTCAGCTTTAGTGCCACGTTCAAGCTCAAAGCAGGGAAAGGCGGGTATGAACTCATACTAGTTAGCCTGGATTGGCACCTCTTCTCGGAAAGATTCCACTCGATCTAACTCAAAAAATGAATCTTTCACTGGATAAGGAAGAGTAAGGTTAGCAAGTCCTCAAGCAGCTTCTAGCACCTAATAAAATACTTTATAGTAACCTAACTTCCAAGCATGCATGAGATTCTATCTTATATAGAAAATGCACTTAAGCTGTAATAATAAGATAATCAGTATCATTCTATTTCCAGCTAAGAAAGCATGTTGAATGATCTAGCTTCCCAAACGAGCTCACAAGCGAGTGGAACGGAGTAAACAAGAAATAGAGCATAGAAGTGGAATATCTTCTATTTACGTGCTGGTGATTGAGCTGGAGATAAAGTATCTTCCTCTCCTTTACTTACAGTCGAGCTCTATTAACATAGACCCTATAGCTTAACTCGAGTAACTACGTGCCTTTAGCTCTAGTTCAGTTACACTTATTAACACGAAGGCTAGTGCTAGTTGAGATCAGGGACGGACTCTAACTGCCCCGCTGGCCGGAGGGAAAAAGAACTCCATAGATTGAGTCAATTTACACAAACAGAAGGAATATTGGCCTATTGATCTTGACCAGCCTCGACAGGTTCCACAACATTTGTAATTAATTTCAGTTGCAGAAGTATGGTAGAAGTTTGTGCAACTGCAGGGTCGGCTTAGTAGGTAGCAGTCCCCTAGGTCAGACTTTGAGTTTTATTTATTTCCATCTTAGAGGTACGTAGTTCTCGACTGTAAAGGAGAGGATGGAAGACTTAGCAACTTAGCAATTACGTAAGCTTTTGAATTACAAGTAATTCTTACGGCTTTGGAATACCTTATAGTTGCAAGCAAGAGCAGAGCGAAGGTTCGGAGATCTCGAGCGAAGCCAGGAAACAAAAAGTCTGATTATTAGCCTTACCATTACAGTGAGCGAAGAAAGTTACCTAGACTAATAAGGCGAGACTTAGGGACCTAGCTAGATTCACTAGCACCGTCTACTCTCACAGCGGATAGGGATTCCGTTCCCTTTCTAACTGTAAGAGCTGCTACGGATATAAGTCCCACAGATCCCCCTTCTCGAGCTTATTCTTTTTAAGAGACTGATGCCAACTATGAATATACGATCGAATGCGCTCTTGTCTATTTTTAGACTTCTTACTTTTTTTTTGCCTTTGATCTTTGAAGCCTTCCCCAACGGAACAAATGCTGCTGCTCCTTCTGTTCAGAGTTCGCATGACTTCGCTCTCGTTGTGCGTGGACTTCCTAATCGAACTAAGATGGATCGGGCTGTTGGCTCAGAGAAGGTTTTATCGGGGAAGGAATAAGAAAAAGCTTTGTTGACTGAAGAATAAAGAAATTCTTTTCCATGGGAGGGGAAGCTAACTTAACTTCAACTGAAAGGTGGGGTTGTGAACTAAAACCAGGTATCTGGAACTGGAATGGTGTTCAAACAGAGATTCCACAGAAATAGAATCTGGAGAAGGAGAATCAGACATGGGATACCAATATGGGAGGGCATATAAGTATATTACTTTGGGGATCCCTCTGAAAAAGTAGCTGCAAGACCGAACGAAGCAGATGCTGAGACAAGTAGCGGAGTTTAGTCCTTTTCTGAGTCTTTGGAGTTTGTTTGGGCACGAGAGTAACTCGACTTCAAGGCCAAGGTCCGAAGATGTTGTCAATCTTGATTATGGCAAGGTAGGACACATAAGCCTAACCCCGAGCTGAGCTAGAGTTTTTTCTTTTTATTTTTAGGTATAGTTCAGTAGCAGGAGGGGTAGGAGTCATTCCCTAGAGCCTAAAGTGAGGAAGGGGAAATGAGACAAAGGCTAACTAAGGACGAAGTACGGAAGATTCTTACTCCCAGGTGAAGGTTCTAGAATAAGGATAAGGAAGTCCACCGGGATTGGCTTAAAGCTAAGCCAGGTGCTATAGGTGAGGAAGGTTTTAGATAGAGTCCGGAAGTGAAAGATGAGCCAACACTGCCCTACGTTCTACCCTTCCAGCAACTAGTGAATAAGCATACCCAGGTTCTAGAAGTAAGAATAGTAGTCAGTTTACTTGAAAAGTAATTCCCCTGTTGAGGCTAGAACGATTCTATCAGTACTAACGGATGCTCCTTTACTAACTCAACCTAACGGATTCGGCATCATTACTATACAATATTTTTCCTTGAAAAAAGTACAGTAGATTATTATTATTCTACTAGAAGTACTCGGTTCTGCGTTATACTAACTACTCTATATATTAGTATGTTCGAAGAATCTAATCTTTTTCTACTGGTTCAGCAAGCTAGCTGAACTATCAAACAAACAAAAATCACAATAATAAGGATCGAAGGGCTATTCTCCTAACAGTAAGTACTAGGACTAAGACATTCCCGGAGGTTCCTACAATTGAGAAAAAGTCTCCATACGAGCAGTCATGATGCCATCCTATCCTTCCTACAAACTACATATGTATAGTGGGAGCCTCCTACGAACCAGTTGCAGTTGTTTTGCCATTCGCTGGGGTTGAAGTTTCTTATCAGCCGGAGATCCTAGTTTCTTTTTCTTCTCCTATAGAATTGACTTACTTACTTTATACTTTAGAGTAAGACTTTCTTCCCAGTTAGAAAAAGAATATCACTATCAATCAGCTTGAAAGACATCAGAATCAAAGGCAAGCCCATCTAAGATAGTTTGAGTGTTTGCTTAATCTGATACTTCCCGAGCTTTTCTTTTGCCTGTGCGGAGTCCTTAGTGCTTCATTTCTTCGGTCCCGAGCAAATTTAAGCTAGAAAAGCGTAGCTCTCATGATTTCTTCGGACCATTGCTCTATTTTTTAGTCGTATCAGCTTTGATTTGACTTTCCTTGTCCGTCGAGTCAGTAGTCGATCTAGTAAGATTCTTGTATGATAAGTAGCCCATTCTCTTAGGCTTCCCTTCAGGCCTAGTAGTAATTCTTCTTTCTACTCCATCAAGATGGTCAGTGCCACTGTCTTTCTTGATTCATGTAGGATGGGTTGGTTAAGGCGAAGCAGGTTATCAAGAATCCATTCAATTAGATGCTGGTTCATTGGCCTTGCCCCTTTCCACTCCTTCACCTCTTTAACTGGGTGGGGGACAGGCAGTTGAACTCAAAGCTGCTGGAACGAGAGTTTAAGAAAGAGGCGGAACATCGCTCTCCGTGGCAGCAAAGGGAAAACGAGATATTGATTCAGTCGGAGATAGACTTTCGATGAGCTCCAGTAGATGCACAATGAGATTCACCCTGTATTGACGGTGTTAGTGCTCTATATCAAATCATTCTGTTTCGGAGTACCTCTTGACTGTAAGATGTCTAACAATGCCTTCATCTTTGCAGAACTTATTGAAATCATAGAACTCCAACTTGGATGTACTCTGACCAGAAAGAAGACCTCTCTTGCTCAACATTGTCAGGCCTTTCTCACTCATGTGTCCCAGCCTCATGTGCCATAATATGGTTTCATCTGAATCTGACATGGAGGAAGATACAGCAGCTGTGCCTGTAACGGTAGACCCTTGCAACACATAAAATCTACCAATCTGATGAGCCTTCATCACAATTAGAGCACCCTTCACAACCTTCAAAACACCATCACCGAAAACAAATTTACAACCACCAAGATCTAAAGTGGTCAAAGAGATAAGATTCTTTGACATGTCTGGAACATGCCGCACCTCAGTTCTCACCGCACCGTCGTGCATTTTGACCGAACCAATACCAACTACATTGCAGGGGTGATCATTGCCCATCAACACAACTCCACTGTCAACCGATAGGATTGGAACGTCATGGCAATTCGTTCTTGACTTTAGACTAAGGTAAGTCGAAATTCGGTTGTTTTTTTTAATTTTATATAGAAGAAAAATCCATCTGCTCTTCTTCTTCCTTTGAATAAGGAAAGTGACTTGGAATCTTTCTCTCTCTCTCTTTGTCTCATTGCTATCAATCAACGGTTCGAAAGCCAAGGAAAGAAAGTGGAAAATTAGGGTTGTGACTGGACACCACATCGGTGAGGATTGCGCTATGCCACCTGTCCGTCCTTACCTGGGTGGGAGTACTGCAAAGCTAACGGTAGGTCAGACAGGTCTGGGATCATCTTTCGGCTGGAACAACCTTTATTATGGGCATGATCAGCTAAAGATCACTGTCATCTCACGAATTGGATTCGAACCCAAAGACTTTACTTTATTAGATACGTGAGTCTATCTGTCGTCCTCCTCATTCTATTCAAGTCCTTTTAGTAACAATCCATTCCCCGAATACAAAAAATGGAGATGAAAAATATTAGTCGACCTTATGTCGGGAGTTAACCTGGTGATAGCCTAACTCCCTTAGTTAGTCAATGAAGTTGTTCCAAATGGAACAGCGAGCGGTGCCAAAGTTGCGATTGAGCACACGGAAATGCTCAAGACGCTCATCGATGTCGTGCTCCCAGTCGTCATGAAGAGCCACCTCGAGCGCACGCTTCACATCCTTTGGTTCCTCGAGAATGATCCCCTTCCTTCTTCTGCAAGAGAATGTGGGCTCTGTCTATCATGGCTGTTTTTACAGGCCATATTGATAGCATCAATGGCCCTATATAAATGGTCATCCTCAGGTTCCGGCATCCTCTGCTGTGCCACCCAGTGTTATGCGCCCGCCGGCTGAACAGCCGACTGCTGGTTGGAAGTGGGCAGGTCCCCTCGGTTCAGGGCTGAAGAGACCTCTCTGGTCGAACGCTGTTGGATTTACATTTTATTTTGATGGTCCGGCTTCTCCTCCCTGGGGGTTATATGTGAAGGCCCCACTTCGTCATTCAAAAAATTCCGGATAAAGTAACAATCAGACGAAGTAAAAGGCCAAGAAGACGAACTAATGGAGGGAGACGTTTTGGATTGCTGAGGTGAGGGTCCTGGTTTCTGAGGTGCTTGATCACCAAGATGCTCAGGAAGTTATTTGGTTCTTGTTGGATTTCGGGGAACTGCTCCCTTTCCTCCGGGGGAGGCAAGGGAGGAGAGTGAGGGAAAAGAGTAAGAATCGTCTGATAAATCAGATCTATTCCCGTCGGCACAATCAGTAATGACTATGATGGGAATTCCGAAGAAAAAGAGGAATAAGAAAGCAAGAAAAAGGGACAACTTTCGTGTAGTTTGTGAGCGCTTCCTCTTTAGGTTGATAGATCTATAATTGGGGAGGGGCTCTTGGCTTTCTATACGTTGTTGTTTCCTGACCACGAGATGTTATGTTTGCTAACAAACTAATTGGTAGTAGGCTGATCTACTTTCCTCTTCTGATTGATACCTATCCTCGGGGTCTTACTTGGCCTTTCATCCTCCGATTCTCCATTGCTCTGATCGAGGTACCCGACCTCTACTCTTGATTCTTGACTAACTATGGTATGGCTCCTACTTTTCACTAAGGCAAGCCCTACCGACGCCTGAATCAAACCTCTCACCCCGGACTCTGCCAGTCTCCTAGTAGTTGCAGCAGGAAGCCATAAAAGAGGCAATCCCATATCTCTGGGAAAAAGGTAAGACCGGATACCGGTCACAGGGACAGGGGAGGGAGTGAACCCAGGTTTTTGATTCCGCTATCACAGTGAAGCAGATGAAATAAAGTATTTCCCCGAAGCAATCATGTTCCGGCTTTTAGTGATAGGGCGGGCTTCCGAGCGAACAGGAAAGGAGCAAATCCTGCTTCCTTCGTAGCCGTCAGTAGTCGGATGATGATAAAATAATCGATTTCTTTGTGTTAAGCAAATGAGTGCAACACAATAGGAATCCTATTTTAACAGAGTCCAACACTTCACAATGAAAGAAGAATTGAGCAACGCAACGAAGTCCAACGATAGAGAGCGGGACAGATGAGCTAGATGCCGATAAGGTGACGGAGGTTTTTTTTCCTCCCTCTAGGATGCTTGGTTGGAGTTGGGAGTTCGGAAAGAGTGACTCGCATTAGACTTTCCATTTTAATCCCCTTCAAATCAGTGCCCAAATCTATCCTGCTCCCTCTCAGCTGAACCCGACTCAACTGTGCCAAAAAAGACCTCCTCATCCCTCCATGTCTTCAATATCAGTTACCACAAACTGTTCCATAATAAAGTAAGTATCTCGTTCTGCACTGCTATCTTCAGCTAACCAACTGTAGCACACGGTTCCACCATTATAAACACGCCGGGTGTCAATTCCCTCGTCAACTCATTTTCTAACTCCACATCACTCTTAAAATGAATCTTAAAAGTAGATGTAGTGGATAAGCTCTCCGTGTTGGGGTAGGATTGGATCCTTTAGGAGAGAGACAGAAGGTATTAAGAAATGGAGAAGGTCTTTGACGATCCAGTATTAGCTAGCGGACTCATACCTTGATGACTCCCTAGTGGCCAGGGAAGCGTTAGCTTCACCCTTGGAACGTATCATCTACTCTCTAACCGCTCTCTCTTCGGAAAAGCAGCTTCACTCCGCTCTTCTCTCTAGCGAGAGAGCATCTCTCTCTGTCAGGCGATTTCCTAAGGGGAGAATCTAGGTTTCAGAGTTCATCAGTCCAAAGAAAGACTCCTGCGCCATCCATTCTTTCCAGTATGAACCTGTTTCATAGCATACATCGTAGAAGACGGAACTCCTTCATTACCTTCTCAACAACCCTTCTTCTCTGGTGGAGTGACCAGTTAACTTTCCTTATCGACTTTCATCAGCGCACTAGCTTATTGCTAGACTTTGACCCTCGAACTAGCTGCTTTGACTTGCTATCTAAGAGACTAGCCTGGAGAGATAGGAAAGAACGCTCTGCTCTAAAGGGATACTAAAAAAAAGGCAAGTCGATGCCCGGATTGACAACTTGATGTCGCAAGATTGGTTGTTAAAAGACTAAAGCCCACCTTCAAGCTAAAAGTCTAGTCGTATTTATTACTTATTCTTTCTTCTTCCGCCATACCCAAGAGTCATTCACTCCCTAAAGAGATTTGAGAAGAGTCACTAAGATAAGAGTTGTTATAGGATTTAACGAAAATAATAGGTTTATAGTAAGTGTACCGCTAATTGGCATATCTCTTTGTTGTAGAGACCTTCCTTGCCCTGCTTAGGGCTATGTGATAGCACCCAAAGGGACCTATTCTATTTGAACAAGACCACATAAACTATAGTCATACGGTCAACCGAACCAAAGCCAAAGCTAAATCCTCTGCCCTTCGCTCCTTCCCCGGCTCCACTCCAGAGCAATGCCACGACCCGGTCGAGAGCCTTCCATGCGGATTCCTTCAAAGAGAAAGAGAGTGTGTATTCCCGGCATCAATGCAAAAACTTCCCGGTCCGGGAACAAGAGCAATTCTTGGTCCCACCAAACCATGCCATGAACAGTACAACAAGAGCAGGGGATATTGAAACTAAGACTCATTCGTCTATTGCTCTACCTTCCTCCTACAGATTAAATTGCATCGTTTATTCCTATTCCGGCAGGCAAAACTAGCTGCTGACTCAACCTCCCCTCGGGTCTACGCCCTCGATGTTTTAACATCGGCAATTGAAAGAGAGTAGGAGCGCATTCTCTCCATCTCAGTTGGAAAGTCTATCGCTCTCAGCAGCAGTTCCTTGGTCATACCCTCGGTGATGACTAGCAGTCCTTCCTGATTGAGTTCTCAACCTCTATTGATAGATCAAGAGTCCGGCCCGGCTATGATTCCATCAACAAACCCGATTCGGTATAAAAGCTTAGCTTCTATTACAATAAAATATTTTGAAAAGAGCTATCCTAAAGCTTGACAGGTCTCCTCAGTTTTTCACTCGAAAACCGAAAGCATAAGGATGAGCCTTGGGCCCCCTTTCCCAAGAACAGAAGGAGCGTTTAGATACTGTACCTTTAGGTGCGTGCAGGAGTAAGGACGAAAGGAGAACAAGTCGCAGGAGAAGCGTTGAAGAAGCAGTAGTTTAAGCCATTGATCCTGCAGCTTAGCTTCTAAAAAAAATAAGCACCAGCAGACAGAGGTAGATACAGAGCCATAGGCAAACCTTCATGATCGATAGCCTTTTATGAAAACGACCCTCGTGCTCGAGAGGCGGATCCAAAGGCAGTCGCTTACCTAGGAGCATACTTCGGTGTAGCATAGCGGCATACCCCTTTGACCTAGGTGGAAAAGAGATATATTGAAACCCACCATAAGTCTCTGGGGAGACAGCTGCGGATACTTATTTACCATAAGCAAAAGCGGCTACTGAGGCGAAGGCAAATAAGGTTTCGTTCCATGGAAGGAAAAAGAAATGGAAATAAAAATAAGAAAAGGTCTGATCAAATATTTTGCTTTCTTGTTGTCTTGAATTGTTATAGAACGGCTATTTATATAAGGTATAGTTGGTAGGATGAAGTGGGATGTGAAGCCTTAGTGGATATAGCAAGTGTTGCCGGGATGCGGCTCGGGCGTAGTAGGTCTGGACGCCTAGCATGAAACAGCCTTCTCTGGTAGCGGCACTATACCTTAGTATAGTCTCTCTCTAGCTTCCAGTCTATATAAAAAAACTTAGTTAGCAGAGGTCAGTCTGTCTGGCGTTCCCTCGCGTAAAGGGCTGGCTACTTTGGCATCGGCTCTCTCTCGTTAGGTAATTACCGAGGCGAAAGCAGCTCTCTCGGAAGTTAGTTTCCCCGCCATCTTAGTGGGACTAGTCTAATAAACTTTCATTTCAACTGCCTGACTCTAACAAGTAAGCAAGTAAACTACCAAGACTCGGATTTTTTTTTGTGGTAACGCCCTTCTAGAATTATGTTTAACGTCCCTTTATGACTTTCCCGATCAGCGCCTCGGGTCGGTAGCCGGGCTCCGGGACATTACTACCACGGCTACTATCGACCCGAGCCCAAAGAAGGAAAAGAACGGACTAAAGCGAGGAGTTCATTGGCCATACATAGTGAAGGGGGATGAGGGTCAACCTCTTTCATGACCCATGGCCCCAGTGTGTAACTTGGTTAGCATTTCTAGAACAAATTTAGTAGGGTTGGTTTTTCGATAGGGAAACAGGGGAGTTAGTTGGCTGTAGTTGAGACACGTTTTTCAGGTGGACGATATGGATTTATTCGAGATGGTTAACCACTTTTTTCACCGTGAGAGGGAGGTCATTCAGAACCCGCAGGCTCCAGTCCAGAACCGGTGGAAGTTCCCCACGGCGATCCCCCAACGTGAGGGACTTCGAAGTGCTATTCATTGATTCTTGAGCAAGTTCGGGAATATTGTGAGAAGGGGAAAGGGCGGCTTTCCGTTCACTTTCCGGAAATGGAAGAAATCTATTCCAGTGTCGCAGAGAACATTATGTCTCGCGATCTGAAAATATCTGCGGAGATTTATATTGAAACCCTCCGCGGATGGGTGGAGGAGATAAAGGAGAACCCTAATCCCCTAAAATCCCTCATTAGGGAACACCTGTAAGATGAGTCTGCCGCTTTCTTTCATAACAGAGCCGACGGCTGGCATAGAAGTCTCTCGCACGCAAGGAGATGCATTTCTGGTACAGGTAGTACTGGACAAGCTCTTAGGGAATAATATCTTTCTTATTTCTTCCTTTTTTCCCATGACGACTAGGAACGGGCAAATAAAAAATTTCACTTCGAATTTCGGACCTCAACATCCTGCTGCTCATGGTGTTTCACGATCAGTATTGGAAATGAACGGAGAAGTGGTGGAACGTGCGGAACCACATATTGGATCACTCCAGTGCGGCACGAAGCCGCTGACGCCGAGTCGGCTCCTATGCCGCTAGCTATGCCCTGCTTGGTCCCCCGGCACGGTGGAGGTCCCGTAGCGCGTCACGAGCACCGGGCTAAGGGGCGGTTGAGCAACTCAAGCGAACCGCCCTACCTTACTACAATATAAGGACAGAAGGGAGAAGGTTGTGAAGGTGGCCTCGTTATCCACACCTCCGGTCAGATGAATGGAGGACCGACCCACCCGGGTTTTCATGAGCGTTGGCGGGTCCTGGAGTGCCTGTCAAGGGCGCTAGCGCATACCCCGGGGTGATCATCACCACCTGCACCTCACATCTCGGCACAGCGGAACGTGTAACCCGCCTGCTGTCTCATTCAACTACATTTGTTCCTGTAATCCATAGCCTAACAGAACGCAGCAGCGAGGGACAACCCGCCCATACAGCCAGCGGGGAGGATGGCACTACTGGCAAAGACCGTCCGGCGAAAACGCCGCAGGCGCGAAGCGTGGTAGGCCTGTGCCGGGGGAGCATAGCATAGGTAGGAAAGGGAGCCAGGACGGTGGAAGAGCCAGGGGGGCCGGGTCATTTGACGGAAATGGAAGGCTTTTCCCCTATTAGAGAAGGCCCTCTGAAGTCAAGGGGAAGTGCATTAATTCTTGGAAAAAGAGGGAGCAAGCCTATCAAAAAAATGAATGAAAGTAAATTCAATGAATAGATAGAGTCAACGGTACGACAGACAGCGCAGCCTACACGCGAATTAGCTTCCGAGGTCGAGCAGTCTCAATTTCACTACAGGATTTGCGAATGAATGCTGGGTTGGGCCACCTCGAATGGCGTGAGCCGCATGCGGGGAGACCCGCACGTACGGTTTTTAGGGGGATCTGGTCGAAAGACCGGCCGGCGCCCACCCGACTAGAGGGACTGAGAAATTAATAGAGTACAAAACTTATCTTCAAGCTTTACCTTATTCTGATCGTTTAGAGGGCGATCGCGGAGTCACTGAATGGAGTCCTCCGTTTCTTTCGGAGGTGCTGACCCGCAGCGAGGCAGAGATGACTAAGTGACATATTGAATATGGCGACGACAACAGCATGTCGTAGAAGGAGATAACAGGTGGAACCAACGATCCGCTAAGACTAACGTATCTACAACTCCATCCCCGAGCGACAGTCAAACGGAGGCGTGAATGCAAGATGCCAGCGGAATGATCGGCCGGACAGAGGCTAGGGCTGCTTCCTTCCCACCGCGTCCTTCCTTGTGTGTCGGAGATATAAAGCGAGTGCACCGGAAAAGAACAGGAACTGGGTCGATCTATTCTATGGCGAAGCATCCGAAGCATAACTGCACACTCACACGATCTTTGCCGATAGATAGGAGCATTCGGTGGAACCGGTGAACTACACTTGCTTCTGGATAGATGTGTGGGACAGAGGGCTCGTGGTACCTGCTGCCCACCTTTCCTCCTCTGCTTTGATAACCGTGTGAACAGAGAGTGGGCAGAAGGGAAGGAGGTCCTCATACGGAGTCGCACACTTACTTGAGCAGTGCGGAAGACTGGGGAATGGGTTGAGTAAACTCCCCTGGGGCCGGGAAAATAACAGACGAAGCTTTACTTAGATAGGGCTTTGATTGGTTTTTTTTCTTAGTGATTGGAAAGGAGGGCGCCTGGGTATGTTACAAAAAGGGAAGGCAGAGGTAGTACTTCGAATGGCGAAACGAAGGGCTAAATAGCGCCAGTGATTCTCTGAGCCGGTCTGGATTTTCAACGCCTCGGGAAACTGGTCGAGATAGATGACAACACCCTTTTCCTCTCTTCCTTACCGGGAGGGCAATCTTATCTTATGGCCTTCACCTCCCGCCCGGCCCGGAAATAGAACCCAGCCCCCCCTCTGATCCATTCATTTCTGCAAGCAGGGGGGATCCTGAGCTAAGCCTCCCGTCTATTGCATAACCTAAAAAAGCTATAAGCAAAGTACCAAAGGTGCGCTCCGCCCGGTGACTCAGAAAGAAATGGGTTTGCGCTTTGAAGTGATGAGGTCGCAAAGAGGGAAGTAGGGCTCCTATTGAAAGGCTTTCCCTCCCTCAAAAGGCGACCAACTTTCAATACTGTTACGTTACGCTGCCATTTTTCCAATATCATTGAATAGCATGGCCTGCCTGGGGCTAAGGTCACTCAAGTGGGAGAGCCGTGTTATGGGTGACCTTATTGCACGGTTCAGAGAGCACTTGTGTATGTGATGCAAGTGAACGTGTACGAAAAAGCTGTATCTAGGGTGAGTTCTTCGTTCCGTCGTCGACCCTATCTATGTTTCTACGATGGCCCAAGAACACGCTCATTCTTCAGCCGTAGAGAGACTTTTGAATTGCGAGGTACCATTACGAGCTCAATATATACGAGTGTTATTCCGTGAAATAACTCGAATTTCAAATCATTCACTTGCTTTAACTACTCATGCTATGGATGTGGGAGCATCAACTCCGTCCCTGTGGGCTTTTGAGGAACGGGAGAAATTGTTGGAATTCTATGAAAGAGTCTCGGGAGCCAGGATGCATGCCAGTTTCATACGACCAGGTGGAGTGGCACAAGATCTGCCTCTTGGCTTATGTCGAGATATTGATTCCTTCACACAACAATTTGCTTCTCGTATCGACGAATTAGAAGAGATGTCAACCGGCAACCGTATCTGGAAACAACGATTAGTGGATATTGGTACTGTCACTGCACAGCAAGCAAAGGATTGGGGATTCAGTGGTGTAATGTTAAGAGGTCGTGCGACATGAAGACATTGATAGCAATATGGGGGGAGTTCCCATCAGGCAACAACGGTTCTGCCTGACCCTACTTAAGCATGCATATTCTGTCAGTGAAGACTTGGTGTGAAGCCTTTTACGTTAGAAGAGCAAAAGGCCCGGGGCTAGGGTGAGCTGAGGGGGGACAGCGTAAGTGAGCGAATGTGTGTAAGCCCAGTCAAACATGACTGTTCTAGGCGGGGAGGGCCACCCACCTTCGAATGGTGTTGGTCCTACGGACCGTGAATGGATTCGCCTCTGGCCTCGGGGAACGTCGGAACCGCATGAGTTCACCGGGGTGGAGCACAGTCCGCCAAAATCGGCATAGGTTAGGTGCTATTGATGGAACATGGTAAGCCTATCTTTCTCCATATGGAAGTGCTGCGGGCACATAGAGATGTGGGTAGAGGAAGTCTCAAAAAGCGAAGGCCGAGCTGTAGGTCACGTGACCTGCACCGAGTTGGTGGCTGACTGGGCTTTTTCCTTGATCAAAGCAGATCAGCTCGCCGCCTTCTTGTTATCAAAAAGTCGGTCGAATCGGGCGGAACGTCGAATGAAATAGGTAGCCGGGTTCTCTTTTTACAACCCTTTTGCCCCCCCTATCCCTTATGTTTAGGAGCGGGATCCGCCCAAGAACGACCATTCCTGTGGTGGTACGGAAGGCACGGACTCCGCGAACGTCCCGCGCCCCCAAGACTAATAAAGGAAAGAAAGCCTCAACCAGAACCACATTCCTTTTGCGTGCGGATTTAGCTAAGTGTCTGACTGGTCATAGTTCCCTGCTGTTGCGGCCAGTGCTCGTTTGCGCGCAACCCAACAAATAAGGAAAGGATGCCTCTCGGGGCATCTGAGAATGATTCGAGCCGTATGAAGGGAAACTCTCAGGTACAGTTTGTCTTTTTTGGGGGGGGGAGGAGCCCGACAGGGTCCCCCCACTGACTTGGCCCAGGCCTAAGTGAAAGTGAAGTGGTGGGCCTACCCATCCCAACCAGGGGTATGCTGGGATTCGCGAAGAGCAGCACCTTACGATGTTCATGACCAATCGGATCCTGACATACCAGTAGGTACCAGAGGAGATCGCTATGATCGTTACTGTATCCGTATTGAAGAGATGCGACAAAGTCTGCGGATAATTTTCCAATGTCCTAATAAAATGCCTAGTGGCATGATCAAAGCCGATGATCGTAAGTTATGTCCTCCATCACGATGTCGAATGAAACTATCCATGGAATCGTGCGTCGTGTGAAACGTAGATCATCGCCGTTCTTAACCGAGACTCAGG
>CAWUDS030005871.1:0-15000 GCA_963859935.3 Lathyrus sativus | reverse complement strand
TGACGTACTGGAGGGAGTTATAATATAACATTTGAATTTCTAAAAAATTAATTTCCAATTTCCAATATGTTGGAAACAATAGCGCATTGGGTCAGATTTTTTACAGAGAACAACAAGGTGTTTTATTTTTTTGTGGTTCTCCTTTGTATCCAAGGGCTCTTCCTCATCTATCTTATTCTAGCCTTGTTTATCCATCGAAAGGATTGCTATATCTATGGGGGTTGATGTTATATTCCAATATTCTTGGGGAGGAGTTGAACTCAAGATCAGTCACCCGACTGACCGTTCTAAGATACCTCCTACTCAGGGAAACCAGCCCCCGTCCCCGCCTTTAGGAGATTGAGCAGGTAAAGTGAACCTGTACCCCGGACGTACTCATGGGCAGCGTGAGGAACCGGGTTTAAAATAAAAAGTTACGATCAGAAGTCAATTTGAAGTCCATGTAGGTGCGGGCCAGACCGGTGTCCATCCCGACCACGGGATGTTGGGCTTCAACTTCCCTTTGGCCTTTAGTATAGAAAAAAGGTGCTTGAATTGAAAGCTTCGTACTACGGACTAACTTAGCAATGAATTTCTCATCCAAGGGGTCAAGCCCTTACATAATAGTCAGTGGGAAATCGGTAGCCTTTTCTTCAACTCTGAAGAAATGAGTAATGCTTCCTGCGAAAGAAGAGGATCACTTGCTTACATACGTGATTATGCAGCTGGCCCATTAGTGGGTTCAATTCCTGCTTGCCTTTCATTTTGAATTGAAAGAGTAGTCTCGAGCCACGCTCTTCTGCCATGCGAAGGGAAGATCGGATTGAACGGCTAGCGAACTCCGGCAAGAAAACGGCGAAATAGCTCATAGCCCGGGTTACTTATCTTACTTATTATTTATGGGATCCCCCTTGGCCCCCTTTGGTCTGAAATAGCCGTACGCACTCTGGAGGTAGAGCCCAAGAATCCTATCTTTTTTGTTGAGTGGAAGTAGGAATGGAGTGGCTCATGCCAGACCGGAGAGATCATACTTATCGGCTAGCTCAATCGCAAATCGGGCATCCCTATGATATATTCAGCCAGCTTGTTAGCTCAGCCTCTTGCAGACCCTCGGGACTCGACATTCTTATAGGATTCCATTTCGTCTCCACAAGTTAGCCTGTCTGCCTGCAAGGCCCAATCGAAGCAGATTGTCCCCGACCTTAAGGGTTCCAGATAGCGCCCCTTCACTTGTAGTTTCGCTACTCTAGGACATCAACACCAACTCAGGCTCCAGCCCTAACTTCAGCTTTAGATGAAACTTATAATTAGGCTTCAGCTCCAGCTCTAGCTTAGGCTTAAAGCATAGAATTAGGCACCAGCCTCGGCCTAGGCATCGGCTTCCTTCTTCGTAGTCTTCTTCTTCCCTCGGATCCGGCATAGCCTTCTTCAGATTATTCATCCTTGTCTTCGTCTCTGTCTACCAGATCGGATCCAATAAAAGTTGTTCGTCCCCCTTCTCGACGTTCCCGGAGGGTGGCTCTTCACTTGGTGTTCACTATTCTAGGGTCTTGGCACTAACAATGGCACAGACTTTCACTTCGACTTAGTCCTCAGCTCGTGAATCTGGCTATCTAAATATATCCGGATTCCTTTCTGATGCGCCTTATGTTTCCAAAAGGTAAGACTTTCCCCTTCCTTTCTAGGTACGTGGGTGTTAGCCTGCCGGATATAACTCAATCGATGCGGTTCGTCCCCTTCCTCCAGCCAGCCCTTCCAGCGCTTCTGGATGACTCTTCGTACCCGTATTCAGAATTATACCTCCGCAGATCTCCCCTCCTTCTCCGAAAGCTTTACGAATCAGACAGGGCAATTCCTGACTTTCACTTCAGAATCTGGTACTTCACCTGGGGTTAGGCTTTTCAACTGGGCCAAGGGGAGAATGAAAACTTGAACTTCGGAAGGAGGAATGGCAAGTAGAGTTCCCACTGCAGCAGTTTCCGAATCAGGGATGTTAAATTACTTTTGTCTCAGAATTAGACCCATTTGTTACCCTTTTTGGAATAGTTGGGGCAGAAATGTAATAAATAATAGGCTGCTCGATCTGCTGTTCCGGCAAGCAGCCCTTTCGCTCGTTCCCTTGGGGCTTTTGGGGGCCAACCTGTTCCATATGAGCAGCAGGAGCATAAGCCCCCCGTGTTCGCAAACTCTCATGTAAGGGACCTACTTTCCTTCACACTATACCTTCCGGAGTGCTTATGGAATATCCTGTTGAGTGGGTTTGATGCTAATAAAACAGGAAGGAGCCCAGCAGCTCCCCTTTTTCGGGATAAAGTAACGAAATATGGTAGGAATAGATCTATATATGTATAAAAAAGAAGTGAAAACGAAAGAGTTGGTGTCGCACGTACTGATAACTCTATCCCGCGCTGAAAGCGAGAGGGACGGACAAAACTATGCTTCACCCACTTTAGTCTTTAGTGGTTGAACAGCTGAAAGCTAACTTCAACTTATCTTTCTGATTGACTGCTGTTTCCATGCTTGTTTTTGAGACCGGGGCTGCTATTCTTATATTTGATATTCGAGTTACCCTGTGCTCTAGTTGACTATCCAATATTGGCCGACCGACGGATGGGCTCCCTTAAGGGCGGAGCTCACCAACTGGGTGGCGTGGAAGGGGGATATTTAGCTATGTGCGGGTAGAGCTGCTCCTGCTCAGTTGCCACTGGATATCCACATTTATCCCCTAGAGCTGCTGTTCATTCCTCCCCCCATCGGTTGAGTGTTTTCATTCCCCCGGGCCTTATTGGAAAGTCGGGGCTTCCCCTCCTTTTTCCGAGGAAACTACCCTTGCCATAGCTACCCCCAGCCAAAAGGCGGCCATAGATAGGCTTTTGGCCCTAAAGCTACGGTTAAGGCCCCAGCCAATTCTGAATCTGAATAAAAAAAACAGTTGAACTAGAGTTTTCCCCTACTTGTATGAGTGGGGCTCGCGCTATAAATTTAAGTAATTAATTGGCCAACCGCACCTAAGATGACTGAGAACAGGAACTACCCGATCAAAGAGTCTTCCTTCTGCGCCTGGGCCTTCCCTTAAGATGAGAACAAGAGGGGTGAGCTTCACCTGAAATCATTTCCTAGGATTGAGGTTGATTGGCTTGTTCAAGGCAAGGCTCGACGTAGTTGAGTTGTTATGGGGAATCTTCTATCTAAGATTGAGGCTAAGCTCCTGTTCTGGCTCGGTCTTTAACCCATTTAAGGTTAGCTTTGGTATTTAGCCATTGAGGAGAGAGGGGTATATTAGAATTTTCGGTTTAGTGAGAATAGCTCTAGTCTGAGAGCTTAAGCGACAAGTTAAGAGTATGGGCGGGCAAGTTTAGGGAAAACTCAATATCACATTAGGAAGTGCAGTAGTTAGCGGGCTCCTTTCACTTTTATGTTGATGGATAGGCGGACTTCACTCCCATTGATAGCATGGGATATGATCACAAGAGCTGATTCAATCGGGTTCACATCATCGGGTATGATCACTGCTAGCAATCCAGTTAGTTAGGTCTCTCTTATACAGTCTTAGAGAATATCTAATCTGATCAGATAACGGAATTCAATTAAACCCGTTGAACTGTTCTCTTAGAGAAGTTCATATTCATCTATCCCGCTGACTGGCTTATAGATTAGAGGTTGACTCAGGAGCTTCCTAGTATAATGTCTACTAGGATAGATTACTCATATAGCGCGTCTTCCTATAACGAGCTTAAAAAGATCCCAGGTTACTCCTAAAAACAAGGCTTAGGAGGGTTGCTGACTACTAAAGGGTAGCTTGCTTACGCACCTGGGATTTTAGGATTAGCTGGTGACTCTAGAAAGGGTTTAATAAATAGAGGCTGACTTGCTCGCAAAAGGGTACAACGCTGGTAGGCTATATAGGGATTGACGGATACAAAGGTTGGATAAGGTTAGCTTACTCCTCTCCTACTCTAGCATTTGGATACAGAGAACGACTATCCCGCTGGATCTTCTGTTGATGCTTAAAGGCTGGGCTATAGGCGGACTACATAACCTTACGAGTGATTAGCTTAAACTTGGGACTGATAGCCATACTCTAAAAGCTTGCACCAGGTCTCTCACTATACCCCTGAATTCTCTAGCTCTTGCACGCTGACTTTATCCTATGGTCTCTCTCGGGGCAAGGTAAGCTTTCTCTTATTGCACGCCTACCTTTCTTTGTAAGGGGTTTTGGGATGAGGATAATTAGTTTGTAATTAGCACTAAGGCAGTGGAAGCAAAATCCGTTGATGAATGCTTATATATAAAAAAATAAAGTAAAAACTAGGATAAGGTTTTGTAGAATAGGTAGGGCACGACTCTTCTCTCAAATAATCCTATCATCTATGTCTTCATCCGAGTGGATTTCCCATGGTATGAAAAGTCGGGAATATCTATATTTACATAAAAGAATTTGTGGACGGATGCCCTTGATCAGGAAGTCGAACATATGCCCGTATAGGTAAAATACAATACGTCGATCATACTAAAATACAGGACGGACTAGAAGGGACCTAAGCAGTCCTTGATTGGGAGATTTCATCCCTTCAATAGCAGCCCTTGTACTGATTTTAAGCTCTTCACTGGCGCCTTTGTATGTCTCAACTTGACCTCTTATTGCCGGTTATAGGCTTGGTTGTCAGGCCGGCAGTTCAAAAATGTTTCGGATACAGCCCCAACATGTCTTTCGTCTAATCGGGAGAAAAAAGGAAAAAGGCGTTATTGCTGTGCTTCCCTTCCCAGTCACCATTCCGACAGGGAATGAAGCGAGGTAGATCTAAGAAGCTTGAAACTAGGCAGCAAAATAAGGAAGAGTGGCTTACCGCAGGCTTTTCAAAACAAATACTTAAAGAGATATCGGCTAAACGAAAAGGGATTTGTGCTTTCCTCTTAAAGTAGGGGTTGGACCAAGAAGATAGGTCACAAGTGGCCTTACTCTCTTTGTTTCGGAATGAGGATGGGAAGGCCTTCCACTCCAATAAATGATAGGACAGCTTTTGGTGCCCTACTCTCGCGGAACGGAAGGAAAGCCACAGAATAAAGTTTGCTACTAGAAAGGAAAGAAAGAGAGGGAGACAGAGAAGGGATCCTAACGCATTCCCATAGTGATATTCACCTAGAGACAAGACTATGTCACAAGATAAGACAATAAAATAATACAAAAAATAAGATAGTCTGATAGATATGAGAAAGAGAGGAGTCTAGAGCAACTACATGAAACTATTAGACGTTACGCTCCTACCTATAGATAGGAGGAACTTCCCTGACTCTCTGTCTCTGCATCCTGACCGCTTCTTGCTATGGGACTAACGGGAGTGCCCGCATCTTGCTGTGAACTAGAATCTCCTACTCACATTTTTAGATTCCTCCGTGCTTATCCCCTAATGTGTCGTCCTCCATGAATGTGGCACCTGTCTTGAAGAGGGTGATGAAAAACCATTAAATTAAGGCTCTCACCGGAGCCCAGGGGCAACACTTACATAAGCCACTGTCAACCACTGTAATAAGAGCAATGGGATACACGACAACGAGCGAATCTCTTTCCCACCCGAAGCTTTAACTGAACCTCTATACCCGACAGAGGAATGACAGCGGGAATGGACCTTAGCAACCCCCTTCTCCTTCCATTGCAAATACTTAGATAGATGGAAATGGTTCCCTTCCTTGAGCAGGAATGCATGAGTTGTTAATCCGTATATGAGTCCCCTCACTTCCTCATGTAAGTCAATGTTTCCCCCTCTAGGAGGAGAAATATCTTTATCATAACTTCGCAAGCCTACCTGACATTCCCTTCTATCATTCGTTCCTGGATAGCTGTGGTGTTCCAAGAGACATATGGAAGATTTCGAAGCCTGCTCTGTGATGGGAGGTGAGGCTGTTCAAGGAAGTATCCTTGGGGAAGGCCGGGCAGTCAAGCGGGCTTAGGAGAGATTGAGATTCTATTCTTCGGGAAGGGAAGTTGTTACGAAAGGTTCTCAGTCTTTCGACTTCCTCATCCATATGAGGACCGGTTTTTTTTGTTCTGGCTTGTAGCTTGATAAAGGGCGGATGGAAGGATAGCTGGAAATTTAATTCCACTTAGAATTATAAGGAAAAAAGTCTCAGTATCTAATGAACCGAACGCTTCAGCCGTGGAACAAAGTAACTGCTGGACCAATGTGTTTGTGCCAAATCAAAAGGCAATGACAATTGTCTCAGGAGCAATCCCTTTCAGTTCCAATTCCGAGCTTGCACAGGGTATATCCCACTTAAGGGAATGGGGGGAAAGAAAGAATAGATTAGAAGCCCCTTGAAGTTTCCTTTATCTATCCTTTATTTGTGAATCCCAAGTGGGAGTCAAATAGGAGAATATGAGAACACTTGAGAGTCTTTCTATTACTTCCTTGCTTACCTGGCTCACTTCGCAACAAAGAGAAGTAGTTTATTTGCTTGCTTAGCTGGAAGATGCCAACTTCATTCACTTACGTCTCTCGTTTACTTGTTAGCTAGCCCTATTCCTCACCTTTGCTTTGAGGGTATCTAAATATAAAGTGGTGTGCTCGTTAGAGGATGCTTTTTGAGTTAGCTAAGCGACTACCTTAGTTGAAGGTGGGAGAGCAGCAAAGTCTCTTATCTTCCCAAAGAAGGCAGAAATCGAGATGTGAGAAAAAGAATAGCTATTCACTCTCCAAAGCCCTAATAATTCTTTCTAGCAGATGTGAAGAGAGGATTGTTGACAATTCAATAAGCACTGCAATAACCTCTGACGGAATGATCTCGGTGTTCTCGCTATGTCGTCAATCTCAGTATACGGAAATGGTCTGACCAAGAGGCATCGATCTGGAGTGGGTCTTGCATTGCCGGATGACAGGAGCCCTTCACCTCCACTCTTCAATTATATCCATACCAGGTGAACACAGATGATCGACCTTCAGTGCCTGGTCAACCATTAAAGAAGAGAAGAGGAGCGGAACAATGAGAAGGAGTTCGTATCCCTCCAACCAGAACTAATCAACCCGCCTATTCAACATCTCCATTTCCCATTCCATCTCTGGGATCCAATGCTTCTTCACCGGGCCCGCCCGATCCCATTCCAATGCCTAGCCCGAAAGCATGGAATCACCATCATTCTCCATATGACCCGATAGCAACACCAGGATCCCAATCCTAGTATTTCCTCTCTCCTGGCAAAGAAAGGAGGGGAGAACCCCGGTATCTATCTACTGGTCACCCAAATGAAAGCTCCTGCCCTCAAATGCTTCCCAACGAGAGAAGCTAAGGGAGCGCCGTTAAGGCCGGTTGTCCAATCAACGGAAATGGGAGTCAGTGACCTAATGGAGGTACTGAGCCCAAAGCTGGATCTAATGTCTTCTGTTCCAGGATCCAATGCTTGGGAGGCAGCCTCTGCATCTGCATTTCCATTCCCAGGGAGCTCAAAGCAATCAAGTGAATCCTTGCCGACCAATCCCTAGAGCCCAAGCAACGGCAGCTAAGAACCTTTATTCGAGACCATTAGTAGGTAGCACGTCGAGGTTCCAAGCCGAACCAAAGCAATCTATTTATCCGAACCAACTAGCGATCAAATACCAGCCAAGGATTCCACTCTCTCTCCACCTGAATCGACGGTTTAAATATCTTAGTAAGATATATCGGTTCAGCCAGCTAGCTGCATGCCGTATCGGGAAGCGCTGATTCATTCCCCCGATTGTGTAATTTCGACATGTTTGTGGTGAACGAGGAGCGGACCTACGTCTAGAAGAGAATACCGGCTAGGGTGTGAGCACTTTTATACTACGGAAATAACAGGCATACCAACTTGATCGTTACCGGTCATCAATTCAACCTCTCGTACGAGTAGGAGTGCTTTGTCTTCTACTTGAGCGATGGGCTAGAAGCCCGAGCGATACCTTATATATATAATTATAATAATCTAGAATGAAAAAATCCCGGGGTATGTATGGATCCGTGATCCTAATATGAATGGAGGAAGTGCGCCTAATAGGTAGGAATGGCAGGGTTAACAGCAATGGCTGGTTAAAGAGTCTTTGATGCAAAAAAAGTGCTTCTCATCTCCTTATTTTGAATTCCATTCTTCTTCATTTCCCACCCTAGCTTTATTGCGAGCCAAAAACCTTGATGGATTCCCCTTTCTTTTCAATGCAAGCTTTCTCCGTGCTTACCCGATCAGCTCATTCAGGACAGTTGCTGATAGCTTCTCTTCTGGCGCTATCACACTCATTATTCTATTCTAGTAGTAGATAGTCAAGTGGCCATTCGGCTCCTAGCCTCTTTGCCCCTTTCTATACCTAAGCTCTTCACCCGCTTCGTCCGTTGCTAGTCTGACCCCTTCCTTTGATCCGAAGGGACTGCCCTTTGGTTTGGTACGCTACTCTGTTATGATTATGATATAGTCTTCGCTTAGCGACGAGAATCACTAATCTCGGCCTTGCGGGATAGAATAGATAATCAAGGCTATTGCCCCTTCTTTCAACTCCAGTTGCTTTCGGCGCCTGTTCTATTGGCCTGTTAGGAATAAAAACCTCTTTCTTTGGCTTTGCCTCTTGTCGAGGCTCTTTCTTCTTTCTGTGACTTGGCCCGTGCGTGAAGGTCTGTGTCCGTTCTTGTCCCTTCCCGTGGTACTGGCTAATCCAGGAGATCTGGTTCTAGAACCGGGTGCGGGTGAATAACTCATCTAAGTATGACCGTTCTGTCTGCCCACCCCTTCTTCCATTCCATAAAGTCAGGGCGTAGGAAGAAGATCATGTTCTCGCTTCCCTTATCTGTTTGGCCTGGAGGTGTATCTCCCGATGGTCGACTGAAGGCTTATTACCGATTAGCCTTTTTGCTACTAAAGATACTTATGGAACTCAGGCTGACTTGTTTGCTTTGCTCTACGCTGGGAAGACGGCGGTGTGATTTCATCTGTTGGAGGCGTAACCGCAGCAGTTAGGTCTACTCTAAAGGTCGTTCCGTTCTCCTCGGATGAGAATCGGTAGCTGTTAGAATAGTGGTAGCGGTGTTACTTTCTTCTTGAAAAGACTGCTTGATTTGCTTTCCTTACTCTATCGAATAAGTAATATCTTACCTTTGCTAGAAGGTAGTGAGTGCATTGATGCAGAGAAGTTGGAATATAGTCAGTGTGCCACGAGTGACTCCTTTTGTTGTCAATTGATTTGACTCTGTCTCCTCCCAGGAAGGATAAGATAGAGATTATCTCGTCTTTGTGGTTTAGGTTTAGTAAGAGCATGGCTTAAAGAAGCGAGTGAGTCTTGGAAAGGTATTATCGAAGTCACTTCCAGATTATAATTCTATTCTTTTGGGATCATCCGTAGGGCAGCTAGAAGGCATAGGTTCCGATTCCGTATGGCTACTGAGAATGACCCTAAGACATCGGTCTAACATTCTAGCCATGTCATAAGCTGGATTCGACCGAAGGGTGAGGATATGACCGGGTTTAAGAAAGAAAAGCTCAAAGCACTCTTGGCAAGGTTAGAAAAATACCCAATACATTAATGTAGTTCTATAGGGAAAAGAGAACTACAAGAAGTCTACTCAGTCCCGGTACTCCTTTTCGATAAGTAAGGTAGGAGCAGCTTGCTGTTTAGTTCCAGTAATCAAGCTAGGCTCTTAGTTGGCTATTCATAGATCTGGAGTTGTCCTCTATTGCTGATTTAGCGGCCGGCCTTCTTTAAGAACTCCTTCCTACGTGGTAACAGGGGTTACGGCTAAAAACACCGGTTACTTCTATAAGACCAACAGCTCCTAATGGAAGATTTTCCTTTTCTATCAGCCCGGGTACGCGTGAACATTCGAAAGATTGGCAAGGATGAGATAGTGGAATAAGGGTCGGGAAGAAACTTCACTGCAGGGGAAAGGCTTATGTCACTCTCAAAAGGAGCGATAGACCAGATGATGATCCCTAACCTGATCTTTCGATATGAAATTTGACAGGGATTGCTCCTAGTCTGGATCCCATGGTACTTCTAGAGGAAGAAAGGAGTCCGGGTTAAAGGACGAGGGAAGATTTCTTCTTTCAGTAGCAGCTCCGGAAGAGCTGCTTCGGATTTGACTGAAGAAAAAAAGGTACCAAGCAACTCTTCTTATTACGATGACGTGAGTTTTGACAATTTGGATTGGGGAAATAGCCCACTTCTCGCATTGGAGGTGCCGGAGCGTCCCAAACAGTTGAAGTTGAGGAAAGGTTTAGTGGTAGCCCATGTCTTCTTTATCCCCCTGATTTTGATAGAGGAAGAAAGTCCCTGGGAAAGAGGAGGAGTCCCGTCATTCCTTCACTCGCGCATCCATATGGAGATCAGCCTACAGGCTAAAGGAGAGTCTACGAGCTTGACTTCGCAAAGTTGACAGGAGAACCCGATGTGAGTGAATTTTAATCCGTTACCAAGGAAGATTGAGGATACATCGTAGGTTTCATTGCTTTTGATCTCTTTCTTTCTCTGCGGAGAATTAAAGCAAGCCATGCTTTTGAGGATCCAAATGATGGTTAGTTCGAGTTAGCTAGCTGCTCATTCCCTTCACTTCAGGGTTGAAGGCAACAAGAACACTAGGAGAGGTGTGCCTGGTAATACCTCTATCTAATACTACGCAGGCCAGTCTTTCCTTTGCTTCGTGTGCTCCCTGTCAGAATGCGATCTCTTCTCTTTGGTAGGTATCGTATATAAGAGAAAGCTTTGACTCATCTCCCCGAGTGGGGCTTCTCCTCTCTTTCATAAATTTTATAGAATAACCTGTGGGAAGAAAGTCCCGGAAACCAGGACGTACGATTGGCTTTCCCTTTCTTTCAGTTTTCAAGAGATTAGTCCCGCGAGATCGTGATCTAGTTCTTTCGTATAGCTCAAAAAGCAAAATAGTGATTTCGATCGTAAGTAAGCTGAAGGGACTGGTGAATCCACTAGGGAAACCCGAATTCTGGCAGTTCGCGAGCCAGTACTTTAGTTATTTGTGCCCTCGAAGGACATGTTTTTATCGAATTCTAAGCTTTCTTCTCAGCCCCAGGGAGTTCACCAGGTATAGGCTCAGGAAGCAAGCAACAACTGCTGTGGATCCTGGAACGAAATGATAAATTTCAATAGGCTTTTCTTTTGTACTCGAGTTCAAATCATTGGTCCGGGGTAAAGGAATGATATCCTAAGGAAGCAAAGCAAAAGTAATCCCGTCCGGAGATTATAAGGGAATTCGGGTTAGAAGAATTCTACTCAAACAAAGTCAAGGTTGTGAGCCACGACACTTCTCTTCTAATATCCCGAGTGTTAGACGGAAGGTCAAGTCGAAAGCTAAAGCTAACGCTTACCTCGGATCAAGTCAGCACCACCCGCAGGTTCAGGAGAAAGCGAAGTTCTAAAGAAAAGAAAGAATCGAAGTTGTTGTAAGTTCAAAGGTCTTTTCGAACGGGGTTGTTGTTAGCCGTGGGTAGTTTGATGTACTGGTTTTGGGTGCAGGGTGGTGATGGAATCCTTCTTCTGCTCACCGGGATTTAAGGCTCCATCCGAATCAAGGAGAAGCCACAGTCTAAGAAACCAAGGTATAATGTAATTATGTACACAGAGTCAACACCTCTACCAATAAGGAATCAAGTAAAGTAATCGGTTGAACGCGGTCTAGGTAGAAAGAAGTATTCCTATTCCTGCGTTGTGCCGGAAGTCTTTAAGACTTTCTTGATGCGGAGTAGTGAATATAATCAAGTTCAGCAGTCCAGGCGGGAGGAGTTAATCTGTAATTCCCGTAGTTCCATAGGCAGGAAGTGCATCAACGAGTTTCTGTATCTCGGCAGTAGGGACCGAACTTCAAGCAATAGGGATCAGTGTTCAAGGCTAGGATCTATGTAATATGAATAGTAAGTTGCGCACCCGTCAAGCAGTTCTCACTCCAAGCAGGACTCTTCTATGGATTAGTGGGAAGGCGCAGGATAAGAGAAGATTCGTCTATCTAAGTTGCTGACGAGCCAGTACTGTTCGTGGGCAAGCAAAGTTTCAACTCGCAATCCATTTCTACAGAACGGAGAAAGGTTATGCAGGCGGGTGTTCATTTCTTTTTTTTGTTTGGCTACAACGGGTACGCTCTCTAGAAGATTTGCTCGGGGCTGTTCACTTTAACTTGGTCGCCTGGTGTAACACGGTGGGAGAACTGACTTTAAACAATGTTGCGGATAGCAAGAGTCGCCACCGACTTTTATTTTATCCATAAGGAAAGGTTATAAAAGAACAGGAAAGACCTTAGAGAATATTTTGGGTCCGGGGGGGTAGGTTATGAAAAGGGAAGGTATTAGCATCCTTTTCATCCATGGTTATCCATGGGCTCTTAGGTACTTAAGCTCACTTTTGAATTGTTTTGAAATTGTAGTGTGTGAATAGAAAATTTTCAGAATAGTTAATAAATAATCCATGTAAGGATGTGTTAAGAACTTGTTTGAAAAGTTGTTGAAAATTTGTTTAAGTGCGAAACAGTTTTGAAGTGAGCAAGCACCTAGGAGTAACCTACCCTAATGTTTAAAGGTCTTTCTTATTCTTCATTCTTTCCTTTAGTAAGACTATCCCTACTATAATGGAGTAGGTAGTCCTTACTTTGGATGTTAAGGGACATGTGAGGGACAATTTGACTTTGAAGGCCATTGTGGGATGTAATAAGCACATATAAGGGACCATCATCATTTTTCGAAAGGGACTCGATTCGTAAAGGCAACCATAAGGGACTTTGATGATTTTTCTATTTGAGGGACTTGCTTTATACACCCCACTTAACCAGTATTCGTAGGCAACTTGAGGGATATCCTTAGGAAGTGAGACGGCGATTAAAATCGACTTACGTGTGTGACGTGTTTATTTTAATTATCTTTATTTAAAAGTGATCTAAATTTATTTTTAATATTACATACATGTTGTTACACTCCCTAATTACTAACCATAATAATAATTAAATAATTAAACAACTTTACATCCAAGAAACAATTACAAAATAATAAGCAAAATAATTAAATAGCAAAGATAAATAAAATATAAATAAGCAATAATAAATAATAAAGGGGGTTAGTAAGCAATATTTAACAAAATAATAAGCATGATTAGAATATAAATGGGTTAGTAAATAAGAATAAACAGAATTAATCCAAATATTATAATAATAAGAAATTAACAATTTTTTAATCTAATCAACTAAAAAAAACAAATATGAATAAACAATTGTTTTAATTTACAAATTATTAAATTATATTTTAATCATGAAGTTACTACAAAAAATCTAATTATTATAAGCACAATTATTTATAAACTAAAGTTATGTAAAAAAATATTTATAAGTATATTTACAAAAATTTGTAAGAATTATAGTAAACATACATACATAATAATTATATTAGAAAATAACATTAAAAAAAAATAGGATTAGATTTGTATTAAAAAATATTTTTAGAGTTTTATGAAATTAGGGTTTATATGAGAAATAAATTTTTAGGGTTTATATAAAAAAATAGGATTTAGTTATACACAAAAATTTTCTAATTTATACATATTACAATTTAGACATAAAATATAGAAACAAAATTTGTGAAAAAAAACATATTTTTTAAAATTAAAGAAAACAGACATATTTTATTATTATTTATTTATTATTGAGAAATATACATAATATATTTAATTTTTAATATTATAATATTTAAATCAAATAAAAGGAAAGAAAAAAAAAGCGGAAACTTACCTGACTGAGGTTTGAACCCAGGCCAGCTTGATTTCCAGGAAGCACAACAACCATCAGGCTGCGGATTTTGCAACGTTTTCTCCTACGAATATTGTTACGAGTTCTTCCACCCTGCGAAACACAAACTTCATCCAAACGGCAAAATTTCACAAAATTGATTGCACCATTGTATTGCTACTGAGTTTTTCAATCGTCCTATGTTTTTCAAATCCATTTATCATTTGAAAATCGTGAAACCCTAAAGAGGGCCGAAAACCCTAATCATGGTGAATTCTTGTTCCTGCAATGAAAATCCAATTGAACCACCCAGAATCGTTCTAGAGTTCATTCTAAACATCCTACAACAATCAAAAACAGTTTAAACATGATAAATCAATGGATTCGAAAACAAAATATTCAAGGTCAAGAAGAACTCGGGTTGAGCAATTGGGTGTGTATATGATGCATATGGATGATGATTTATGATCAGAAGAGTCCAAGGAAGCTTGCTATGTCTTCCAAATACCTTGCAATGCTCTGAATTTGAGAACCCGAATATGACTTTTTGAAAGATTTTTGTGCTTTTGATCTTACCTTTAGGCTGCTGCAAATTCGTCTCTAGGGTTATGTTTGTGCTTAGTATATATGTGTGATGGATTTAGGTCAGAATCATTGATGTGTTGTGTGGATATTTGATCCAAAAAATATTCAAAAAGATCATTGTATAAATTTCAAATATTTGATCATGAGTGCTTGCTATTTTGGGAGAGATCACATGATTTCCTTCTCATTCTAATTCAATCAATGATTATGAATTTCTAGAAACAAAATCTTCACCCAAAAATAGATTTTATATTTTTTTATTTATTTAAAATGATTTTTATGAATTAAATCAATAATAAATAAATAAAAAATAATAATTTGGGAGAGATCACATGATTTCCTTCTCATTCTAATTCAATCAATGATTATGAATTTCTAGAAACAAAATCTTCACCCAAAAATAGATTTTTATATTTTTTATTTATTTAAAATGATTTTTATGAATTAAATCAATAATAAATAAATAAAAAATAATAATTTGGGAGAGATCACATGATTTCCTTCTCATTCTAATTCAATCAATGATTATGAATTTCTAGAAACAAAATCTTCACCCAAAAATAGATTTTTATATTTTTTATTTATTTAAAATGATTTTTATGAATTAAATCAATAATAAATAAATAAAAAATAATAATTTGGAGAGATCACATGATTTCCTTCTCATTCTAATTCAATCAGTGATTATGAATTTCTAGAAACAAAATCTTCACCCAAAAATAGATTTTT
>CAWUDS030005870.1:17500-31903 GCA_963859935.3 Lathyrus sativus | reverse complement strand
CATGGATATAGTAAGTCTTGCTTGGGCTGCTTTAATGGTAGTTTTTACATTTTCCCTTTCCCTTGTAGTATGGGGAAGAAGTGGACTTTAAAGGTAATACTAATTGAGTTAAGGGATCAAACTGTCTCAATTGTTTTATAGCTGAGTTCTTCCAGTTTTGAACTATTTGAGTTATTTTATTAATACTAATTAATGAAATGCAATTCTATCTGGATTTAGAAATTCTCTTGTATTGCTTCCAGTGGTGTAATATATTCCATGTATATATCTTATTGAAAAAAAAACTCTTTGAATCAAACAAATATTTAAATTGTTGCCATCTTGATATCCCGGGAATCAAGATAATTGGAAACGGATTCCGATTCCATTTAATCTATTTAAATTTTGGAATACTAAAAAGATTCTTTATTTTTATTTATTAGTTACCGGGATTCTGATAAAGAATCTTAAATCTAAAAATGAAACTAAGAAGAATAAAAATGGCGTTGCTTTTGAATTATTTCAGATTGATTGGAACCAATACAAATAGAATAGATTTAGATGAAATAAAGAAAAATGTGGACGCCTACATTCCATATATATCTATAGATCGATATCCATATATCCATATGAAAAGAAAATGATAAATTGGTTCCTCCATAGGAACTCTTTTTTTTTTAGTAAAACATTCTATTTTTATCCTACTCCTACCGTAATAGAGAATATAGTAGAAAGAAATAGATTTGATTTCTTTCTACTATATGGTTAATAGAATTCTGCTGGTTGTAGTCTGATCATTTTATTTAAAACAAAGATTAAAAGAAATAGAAATCCTTTTTTCATGTTTTTCTTCAATCATTGCTAAGAAATAAGAAGTCATGTTTCAGTAAAATTAGTCACTTTGACTTACCGTTTTTACATAAATTATAAGTAAAAAGGCAGTAGGAACTAGAATAAAGAGTGCAGTAGCTATAAATGCGAGAATATTTACTTCCATAATCTCTATGTTTTCTTTCTCTTTAATTTCTAATAAATACTTCGGGATTTAATCCCATAGAAATAAAAAATATTTCTTCACTAAATTCAATGGTATAAATAGGATCTCGATGATATCCAATCGGATCCATATCACGAATAACTATATGTGATCTATCAAATCAAGAATTCATGGTCGAGAATTGAATAGTATAACATCGGAAGATGTTTTATCCATACCAAATAAGAAAATGACTTTCTGATGCAATCCAAAAGTCCTTTTTCTTTGTCCCAACCTTTCCCTAAAACTAAAAAAGAAAAAAGGAGATACCCGTTAGAAATGATATTTTTTTTTTATTTTTATTCCCTTTCATACACTAAATCCATTGATATTTTTTGGATTTGTATCCATCGGGACTGACGGGACTCGAACCCGCAGCTTCCGCCTTGACAGGGCGGTGCTCTGACCAATTGAACTACAATCCCAGGGAAAAAGTCGTATAGTATACATATATATTCTTACAATTTCATCCAAATTCTTTGTTTTTCTATTTGAGATTCGAACCCCTGGGGCTTACTTCTATATATATTCCTATTTGGATGGGTCTGCACTTTATCGACACGGATGACTCGCATCGCAATCCGTTCGTTATTGCCAACTTGATTTAAAAATAAATCAATCAAGAAATCAAGGAAACAAAAAAGAGTCTTTTTTGTTTTTTAACTTTAACCCTTTCCTTAGACTTTAAACTTACAGATCCCGATAGGAATTTTGCAAAATCCTAATTTGTGGAAAAAATATGTAAGTAATATGGAAAAAACACATAGGACTCGAGATTCTAATCTTGTGTATCCGAACCCATTGGTGATTTTAAGAGAACACCAAATGGGGTCTATCATTTCATGGTGGATCCGTAAATATTTTATTTTTGGGCCGAGCTGGATTTGAACCAGCGTAGACATATTGCCAACGAATTTACAGTCCGTCCCCATTAACCGCTCGGGCATCGACCCAGCAGGAAGAATCCAATTTAGTCTTTATTGATAATCCCTGATCCATTTCCTTTCGTAGTATCCTACCCCCAGGGGAAGTCGAATCCCCGTTGCCTCCTTGAAAGAGAGATGTCCTAAACCGCTAGACGATGGGGGCAGCCTTGCCCGACCTCCATTCTACTATGTTCATAGTATGAACAGTTTTTTGAAATTGTCAATAGAATGATTCAATCAGAAGGATCTTCCCATCTTTCAGAATTCCTTACAATTTTTGGATTCACCCTTTCGATTTCGAAATGGTTCATTCCAATCACCAATCTAGAATTCAACAAAATACAAAATAAAACGAAGTAATGCGAAAGAAACCAAAATAAACATAGAATCCTTTCTGGAAATAATTGATTTGCTGGAACAGGGGGGCATTAACACCTTATTTCGTTCACTTTCATTCAGTGTTAAGAAGATTGAATTAGGTATATTTCTATTTCACACTAAGTAGGGAAATAAAAAAATGAGAATGAATCCGGAAATGGAGTAAAATAAAAAAGGATGAAGATCAATAAGAATTGAGTTAAGGGACAGGATAGAATCCATTTATCAAAGATTCGGAAATATTTGAAATAGATGTACTCAACTCATATTCATATTCATATTCATATTGGCTGATTCTGTATTCGGGAATTGACTCAAACGGCGCCCTTTTAACTCAGCGGTAGAGTAACGCCATGGTAAGGCGTAAGTCATCGGTTCAAATCTGATAAAGGGCTTTTTTTTGATCAAAAAATGATAACAGTAGTATTTCTATTTGAAGAAAGATATACAAATATTCTTGATATTTGTAAGAAGTTTCTGTTTGTAATAAAATAAAAAAAACTAATGAATAGTTGAATTTCATTATAAAAAATCCAATTTAGAATTTAAACTCTATTAAGTTATTGTTATCATTCGAATAGAGTAAACTCATTCTAGTTAGAAAGGGAAATAGTATTCTTTTCTATATATATTTCTTTTTTTAGAATCTGATATTTTCTTTGCTTTAATTGTCATATACTCCTATTTTGGATTCTTCCAATCCAATAAAGGGAAAGATTCTAAAAAAAGTAAGTGGACCTAACCTATTGAATCAGAACTATATCCACTATTCTGATATTCCAATTGGTGGATAGAAATGAAATTCGAACAGTGTATCTTTTTTTCTTTTTAATACCCTTTTGGTTCGAACTCTGCAAGAATCCGTCTATATTTCGGATAATATCTTATTGTTCCTAGGAATCAATTGCTACTCCTCTCCTCCAATGGGAGGGCTTATTCTAAGTTCCAACAGACAAGTCATTTGACTTCCAAATATCTTTTTTCCGAATACAAGAAAAGATCAAAATTGATTTCTATTATTTCTTTAAGATAGGTCTATAAAAATAGAAGATATGTCTATAAAAAGAATAGAAAAATCCATCCAATCATGACTTCGAGTATCAAACATTTGGTTTTCATATCTATGATGCATACGAGATTTTGAAGGCAATTATTGGACGAAACTTTCAGTTAGAATCTATTATTATTAATCCAATTCCCTAGAATATTCAAAAATAGGACAGATAGATAAAAAAATAAATAGAGAAAAAGAGTCCAATTTATTACCTCGATCCGCAAGTAAAGGGTATACGTCGGAATTAGATTAATCTGAATGACAGAAAAATAGAACAAAGAATACAATAAAAGAAATCAATGTAAAATAGAAAGTAAAAATAGTAAAATAGAAAGTAAAAATAGGATCCTCTAGTAGTTTTCTAGACATACAAATTCGAATAATATAGAAAACTATTTTTTTTTTTTAATTTCACGAACAAGATTCAAAAAGAATCTTATTTGATAAAAGCAGAGTAGTATGTCTGGGGATCCGCTGGTAACGAGAGTAATAAAAGCGATCGATCATTTGTTTTTGGAATAGTTCTTTAAAAAATGTATTTCTAGGATTTATGAGTCATAAGACAATTTTCGAGTCATGACTTAGGGAATTTTGTTAGAATAGAAAGGAATAAGCCAATTAATTAAGTTAATGGATTTATTAGATATCAATGGACAAAAAAAGAATTTTTCTATTCGAACCCCAGTAGAAAAGAAGGGACAGTCTACGAGAAATCATATTCTATATAAAATGAAAAAAGCCTCGAAGGTTCCATCGTTGAAAATCCTAGGAGGTGTTCGGAAATGGTTTGAAGTAGTTGAATAGGAGGATTACTATGACTATAGCTCTTGGTAAATTTACCAAAGATCAAAATGATTTATTTGATATTATGGATGACTGGTTACGGAGGGACCGTTTTGTTTTTGTGGGTTGGTCCGGTCTATTGCTCTTTCCTTGCGCCTATTTTGCCGTGGGGGGTTGGTTCACAGGTACCACCTTTGTAACTTCATGGTATACTCATGGATTGGCAAGTTCCTATTTGGAAGGTTGTAACTTCTTAACTGCAGCAGTCTCTACTCCTGCTAATAGTTTAGCACACTCTTTGTTGTTACTGTGGGGTCCTGAAGCACAGGGAGATTTGACCCGTTGGTGTCAATTAGGTGGTCTGTGGACTTTTGTTGCTCTTCACGGTGCTTTCGGATTAATAGGTTTTATGTTACGTCAATTTGAACTTGCTCGATCTGTTCAATTGCGGCCTTATAATGCAATCGCATTCTCCGGTCCAATTGCTGTTTTTGTTTCTGTATTCCTGATTTATCCACTGGGCCAGTCTGGTTGGTTCTTTGCGCCTAGTTTTGGTGTAGCAGCTATATTTCGATTCATTCTCTTTTTCCAAGGGTTTCATAATTGGACATTAAACCCATTTCATATGATGGGAGTTGCTGGTGTATTGGGCGCTGCCCTACTATGCGCTATTCATGGCGCTACCGTAGAAAATACCTTATTTGAAGATGGTGATGGCGCAAATACATTCCGTGCTTTTAACCCAACCCAAGCAGAAGAAACTTATTCAATGGTTACTGCTAACCGCTTTTGGTCCCAAATCTTTGGGGTTGCTTTTTCCAATAAACGTTGGTTACATTTCTTTATGTTATTTGTACCAGTAACTGGTTTATGGATGAGTGCTCTTGGAGTAGTCGGTCTGGCCCTGAACCTACGTGCCTATGACTTTGTTTCTCAAGAAATCCGCGCAGCGGAAGATCCTGAATTTGAGACTTTCTACACCAAAAATATTCTCTTAAACGAAGGTATTCGTGCGTGGATGGCGGCTCAAGATCAGCCTCATGAAAACCTTATATTCCCTGAGGAGGTTCTACCACGTGGAAACGCTCTTTAATGGAACTTTACCTTTAACTGGTCGTGACCAAGAAACGACTGGTTTTGCTTGGTGGGCCGGGAATGCCCGACTTATCAATTTATCCGGTAAACTACTGGGGGCCCATGTAGCCCATGCCGGATTAATAGTATTCTGGGCCGGAGCAATGAACCTATTTGAAGTTGCTCATTTCGTACCCGAGAAGCCCATGTATGAACAAGGCTTAATTTTACTTCCCCATCTAGCTACTCTAGGTTGGGGGGTAGGTCCTGGAGGGGAAGTTATCGACACCTTTCCATACTTTGTATCTGGAGTACTTCACTTAATTTCCTCTGCAGTATTGGGCTTTGGCGGTATTTATCATGCACTTCTGGGACCTGAGACTCTTGAAGAATCTTTTCCATTCTTTGGTTATGTATGGAAAGATAGAAATAAAATGACTACTATTTTAGGTATTCACTTAATTTTGTTAGGTATAGGGGCTTTTCTTCTAATATTGAAGGCTTTTTATTTTGGGGGTATATATGATACCTGGGCTCCAGGAGGGGGAGATGTAAGAAAAATTACCAACTTAACCCTTAGTCCAAGCATTATATTTGGTTATTTACTAAAATCGCCTTTTGGGGGAGAAGGTTGGATTGTTAGTGTGGACGATTTGGAAGATATAATTGGGGGACATGTATGGTTGGGTTCCATTTGTATACTTGGTGGAATCTGGCATATCTTAACCAAACCCTTTGCATGGGCTCGGCGTGCACTAGTATGGTCTGGGGAAGCTTACTTATCTTATAGTTTAGGTGCTTTAGCCGTTTTTGGTTTTATAGCTTGTTGCTTTGTCTGGTTTAATAATACTGCTTATCCTAGTGAGTTTTATGGTCCCACTGGACCGGAAGCTTCTCAAGCTCAAGCATTTACTTTTCTAGTTAGAGACCAACGTCTTGGAGCTAATGTAGGCTCCGCTCAAGGGCCTACCGGTTTAGGTAAATATCTAATGCGTTCTCCGACCGGAGAAGTCATTTTTGGAGGAGAAACTATGCGTTTTTGGGATCTGCGTGCTCCCTGGTTAGAACCTCTAAGAGGTCCTAATGGTTTGGACTTGAGTAGACTGAAAAAAGATATACAGCCTTGGCAAGAACGTCGTTCCGCAGAATATATGACTCATGCTCCTTTAGGTTCTTTAAATTCCGTGGGTGGCGTAGCTACAGAAATTAATGCAGTCAATTATGTCTCTCCTAGAAGTTGGTTAGCTACTTCTCATTTTGTTCTAGGATTCTTCCTATTCGTAGGTCATTTATGGCACGCGGGAAGAGCTCGCGCAGCTGCCGCAGGATTTGAAAAAGGAATTGATAGAGATTTGGAGCCTGTTCTTTCCATGACTCCTCTTAATTGAGACATGAAATCCAATGCTTGACGTAAGAATCACTTTGATTTTAGTATACATATTGAGTTGAGTCGAGGAGATCATATTGAAAAAATATTTTCTTTTTCAATTCATTTATATCTAATCTTTTTTCGGGCTCGGCTATATCACCACTTAGCCGAGCCCGAAAAAACCGAGCCAACTTAAATCAATTTAAATCAATAAAAGAAAAAAATCCATTCGCCAAGAAAAAGGAGAGAGGGGGATTCGAACCCTCGATAGTTCTTTGTTTGGAACTATACCGGTTTTCAAGACCGGAGCTATCAACCACTCAGCCATCTCTCCAAAAGCTAATTTCTATTTTATCTTTATTCCACTCAAGAGAACATGACCATACAAATTAATACCCTTTTCTCTATGATAAAGATATCCAGTGTGAATCTATTGGTCTAGTTCTCTATCCATATATATTATATATTATATATTCATGATCCAGCATGCTCTTTTGTGAAGTAAAAAAAAAAAAAACTACCCCTCGATTCATGCCTCAATAAGGAGTGTCATCTAAAATCAATGGATTCATGATAAAACCCCCCATAATGAGAATGTGTTTTTTATTTATTTTTGGAAGGGGTCAAATCAAAAGAAAAGGGGTTGGGGGATCAAATGGTATAGTTCTTTTGTTGGTAAATTAGAGGATTATAAACATGACTATTGCGTTTCAATTAGCTGTTTTTGCATTAATTGTTACTTCATCCATTTTATTAATTAGTGTACCTGTTGTATTTGCTTCTCCTGATGGTTGGTCAAGTAACAAAAATGTTGTCTTTTCCGCTACATCCTTATGGATTGGATTAGTATTTCTAGTGGGTATTCTGAATTCTCTCATCTCTTGAAACTATTCATTCTAGATCAAAAAACGAAATGACCCCTCCCCCCGAATTCTTTCGGGTTGTGAGGCACATGAAAATGGAATATATAAGACCCCACCAATAAAGAAAACGAAAACATTAATAATGGGAATTATTAATGGGAGGGGTCAAACTTCTTCTATTGGAAAAAGCTTATATCTTATACTTAATATGATATACATAGTAAAACGAAAAACTTGAAGATTAAAATATTCATATTATTTTCTGAATTTCATATTCTTTTCGGAATCGAAAATAAAATAGATATATAGATCATAGATAAATATCTATAATCTGCACAATTTGACATCAAAGTAACATGCTGGTGTCAGACAACTTCATCATTTTTTTATGCCAGTAGGTGTTCCAAAGGTAGCCTTTCAAATTCCTGGCGAGGATGAAGCTACTTGGGTTGACTTATACCATCAACTTTTTTACGACAGAATCCTTTTTTTAGGGCAAGAGATTGAGAGTGAAATAGCAAATCAAGTTGCTGGTATGATGATATATCTCAGTTTAGATATAAATAAATACATAGAGAAAAGAGAAATAAATAGAATAGAAAAAACAATCGATAAAAAAAATACATCAAATTTTTTTAATTTTTTTAAATAAAGGGGGATATATGAATCAAACGAAGAAAAATGACTTAGACATTTGGATTTTAGAATTGCGAGACATTTTTAGAGAGAGCAAGAATTCTTCCTATTTCTCAGATTCCTGGACACAATTCCATTCAGTCATATCTGTCATTCACATTTTTTTCCATCAAGAGAGTTTTATCAAACTCTTAGACTCCAGAATTTGGAGTATCCTAGTTTCACGCGGTTTAACAAGATATTTCACGATCAAGAATTTTGTCTTATTTCTACTAGCGATCCTTATATATCGTATTAACAATCGAAAGATGATCGAAAAAAAAAATATTTATTTGACAGGGCTTCTTCCTATACAAATCAATTCCATTGGATCCGGGAATGATCCATTGGAAGACTCAAAAGATTCGTTCAATATCAATAGGTTGGTCATGACTAGGTTGATTGTTCCGCTCCTGTCTGGTCCAAAAGAAAAAAATATATCTGAGAGAGATAATTGCTCTTTTTTCGGCGACAGATGGTCAGAACTTCATCTGGATTTGAATCCTACTGAGAAGTCCGCTCAAGATATAAAATTATTTAAAAAAGAAGAAGATGTTTCTTTTGTTCTTTCGAGGCAATCGGAAAATAAAGAAATAGCCAATATAGTTAAGATAATCATGTATTTACAAAATAATGTCTCAATTCATCCTATTTCATCCGATAGAGGATGTGATAGGGTTGCAAAGGAGAAACTTTTGACAGTTCCAAATCATATTTCATTCTTGAACAAAAAGCTAGTTTTTGGTTTATTTGATCTATTCCATGACCAGAATAGGGGGGGGTACTTGTTACATCGCGATTTTCAATCAGAAGAGAGATTTCAAGAAATGGCAAATCTATTCAATCTCTCAATAACTAAGCCGGATCTGGTGTATCATAATGGATTCTCTTTTTCTATTGATTTGTCGAAAATTGATGATAAACAATTTGTAAATCAAGTATTCAACTCCAGGGATGAATCAAAAAAGAAATCTTTATTGGTTCTGCCTCGGCTTTTTTACGAAGCGAATGAATCTTTTTATCCAAAGATCATAAAAAAATGGGTCCAGACCTCTTGTGGGAATTCTTTTCAAGGTAATCGATTCAATCGCAACTTAGAATATGTAATTAAAAGGTATGAAAATGATATTCATAATCATATACCTCTAAGGAAACACATGATCAATCAACGTTTCTCAAATTGGAAAAAGAGTCAGAAGAAATGCTTTGATCCTCTTCTTTTTATTTATCGAACCGAGAGATCCGTGAATAAGGATCCAAATACAGATAAATACAAATGGTCCAAGGGGAGCAAGAATTTCCAGGAACATTTGGACCATTTCATTTCTGAGGAGAATAGCCGTTTTCAAGTAGTGTTCGATCGATTACATATGAATGCATATTCGATTGATTGGTCTGAGGTTATCGACAAAAAAAATTTTTCTAAGTCACTTTGTTTGTTTTTGTCCAAGCTTCTTCCCTTTTTCTCTAACTCAGTTCCTTTTTTCTTGGTGAGTTTTGGGAGTATGCCCGTTCATAGGTCTCAGATCCATATGGATGAATTGAAACGTATGAATGATGCACTCGGGAATCAGTTGTTAGAATCAATGGGTCTGCAAACGGTTCATTTGAAAAAAAAGAAAGCCCTATTATTGGATGACTATTATACTTCTCAAAAATCGAAATTATTGATCAATCAGATAGCAAATCAAGACAATTGGCTGAATCCTGTGAAATGTTTTCATAGAAGTTCATTGATTTCCTCTTTTTATAAAGTAAATCGACTTCGATTCTTGAATAATCAAGATTTCGATTGTAAGAAAAGATTCTCTTTTTATGGGGAAAGGTCCTGTAATTATGATTTTTTGTATGAACAATTCCTCAATGTCTTGTTCAGTCGAAAGAAAATATTTTCTTTTGGCGACGGGAAAAAAAAACATGTTTTTTTGGACAGAGATACTATTTCACCAAGCGAGTTAGAGGTCTCTAACATATTAAATAATTTTCCGCAAAGTGGTGATGACGGATATGACTTGTACAAATCTTTCCATTTTCCAACTCGCGGTCCTAGAGCTATTGCGGACATTTCTGGAACACCTCTAACAGAGGAAGAAATAGTGAATTTTGAAAGAACTTATTGTAATCGTCTTTCCGCTATTAATCTGTCTGATCCAAAATGGAAAAAGTTGCATACGTATTTGGATTTCGATTTAAACATAGATTTGCTTGACACTGATTTGCGTGACACTCTATATACTCTATATTCATATACTCTATATTCTGAGGAATTTTTACCATCCGAAAAGAGGAAAAAAAAACCTCTAAAAAAATTCCTTAAAAAAGGGCAGATGTATAGAAACTTTCAAAGAAAGAGTAGTTTTTCAACCGTTCTCTCCAAATTGAAGCCATTGTACCCGTATATAATACCGTCGCTCCTTACCACGACAGGGCAAAAAAATCTACTTTTACTATTTATACATACTTTTTCAGACCTATTTGTGATACTAAAGAAGAGTCCTAAATGGAAAAAAATGTTATCTATTTTGCCTAATCTTATCCATGGAGCCAAGGCAATTCTTCGGAAAAAACTGGGTATTGGACAACGGAATCGTATAAGTGAGATTTGGAGTAAGTGTTTACATAAGTCTCTTGTAGAGGTGTACGAAAAAGATCTTCTTCACACAAATAATGAGTCACCATTCATATCGACACATCTGAGATCACTAAATATTGAGGAGTTCCTGTTTTCAATCCTTTTACTTCTTCTTATTACTGGATATTTAGTTCATACACATCTTTCCTTTGTTTCTCGATTCTCTAATGAGTTACAGACAGAGTTCGAACAGGTCAAATCGTTGATGATTCCATCCTACATCATTGAATTGAAAAAACTTCTGGATAGGTATGGTACATCAGAACAAAAATATTTCTGGTTACAGTATATTTTTCGAATGGCTCTAAAACAATTCGAAAATTTTCGAGAAGAAAGACGAGGTTCGCCTTCTGGCGTCCCAAGGGGTGAAGGTTTTAATCTCATGAAGTTCATAAGGATTCTACCAAATCCCATCAATCGAATCGCGTTTTTGAAAAATACGAGACATTTAAGTCATACAAGTAAAGAAATCTATTCATTGATAAAAAAAAGAAAAAACATGAATAGTGATTGCATTTCTGATAAAATAGAATCCTGGATCGCGAATAGTGATTTAATTGCTGATAAAGAAAGAGAATTCTTGCTTACTTTCTCTACCTTAACGACAGAAAAAAGGATGGATCAAATTTTAGTGAGTCTTACTAATAGTGATGAGTTATCAAAGAATAACTCTGGTTATCAAATGATTGAACAACCGGGAACAATTTACTTACGATATTTAATTGACATTCATAAAAAGGATCTAATGAATTATGAGTTCAATACATCCTGCTTAGCAGAAAGACGGGTATTCCTCGCTCATTATCAGACAATCACTTATTCAGAAATCCCGTGTAGGGCTAGCTGTTTGGATTTCCCATCTCATGATAAACCCTTTTCGCTACGCTTAGCCCTATCCCCTTCTAGGGGTATTTTAGTGATAGGTTCTATAATAACTGGACAATCCTATTTGCTCAAATCTCTAGCGACAACCTCCTATGTTCCTTTCATTACAGTATTTGTAAACAAGTTCCTGGAGAACTTTCCTAGGGGTTTTGATACGAGTTATGATGAGGACGATCTTTTTGATCAAAGAGAGGGTACCATTTACAGTCTTTTACCGGATTACGAGGGTAGTTGCTATAATCCAGAGAATTATGAAAGGGATCATAGCGACGATTTCGACCGTAAGCTTGATAGCCGATTGAAGTTTCTAAGTATGGAGGATCCGGTATCTAGCGATATCATACCGGAAAAGGAACTAGACCGGTTTTATCTCACAATTCAATTGGAATTAGTAAAAGCAATGTCTCCTTGCATAATTTGGATTCCAAACATTCATGATTTCGATAGGAAGGAGTCGGATGACTTATCGCTGGGTATATTAGTGAACTCTCTTTCCAGAGATTCTGAAAAAGGTTCTACTAGCAATAATCTTGTTATTGCTTCTACTCATATTCCAGAAAAAGTAGACCCTTGTTTAATAGGGACGGATAAATTAAATACATGCATTAAGGTACGAAGGCTTCTTATTCCACAACAAAGAAAGCACTTTTTTACTCTTTCATATACTAGGGGATTTCACTTGGAAAAGCAAATATTCAATACTAATCGATTGGGGTCTATAACTCTAGGTTCTAATGTACCTGATCTTGTAGCACTTACTAATGAGGCGCTATCGATTAGTATTATACAAAAGAAATCTATTATAGACACTAATATAATTCGATTTGCTCTTCATAGACAAACTTGGAATTTTAGATCTCATATAAGAGAGATTCAGGATCATGGGATCCTTTTTTATCAGATAGGGAGGGTTGTTTCACAAAATCTACTTCTCAGTAATTGCTCTATAGATCCTATATCTATCTATATGAAGAAGACAGCATGTCAGGAGGGGGATTCTTCTTTGTACAAATGGTACGTCGAACTTGGAAGAAGCATGAAGAAATTAACTATACTTCTTTATCTTTTGAGTTGTTCTGCCGGATCGGTCGCTGAAGACTTTTTTTCTGTACCCAGACCTAATGAAAACAATGATGCTTCTTATAGACTCCGTGAGAATGATTCTGATCTAGTTCATGGGCTATTAGAAATAGAGGGTGCTCTGCTGGGACCCTCCGAGACAGGAAGTCGGTTTGATAATGATGGAGTGCCGTTGCTTCTTCGGCCCGAAAGAAATCCCTTAAAGATGCTTCAAAATGGGTTTTCTTCTATCATTTATAATAGTGAACGATTTCTCTATAAAAAATATGAACCGGGGTTCGAAGAAGGGGAAGGAGTCGGAGTCTACGACCCGAAACAGATAGAGCTAGAGCTAGAGCTAGACCTAATGGAGGAATTATTGGAAAACATACTTTGGGCTCCTAGACTGTGGCGCCCTTGGTGCTTTCTCTTTGACGAAGGGTCCAATGAATTGAGATTTCCCTATGGGGAAGGGTCATTTCAGGACAAAGATGATTATGATGAAAAGGGTGAGAATGATTCGGAGTTCTTGCAGGATGGAACCATGCAGGACCAGACACGAGTGAGATCTTCCAACGAACAAGGCTTTTTTCACATAAGCCATTTCATTTGGGACCCCGGAGATCCACTCTTTTTGCTATTCCAAGAGGATGAGGATCCTGTGTTTTCACATCAAGAAGAATTTTCTTCAGAGGAACAGATACTTTTGACTTCCAAAACCAAGAAAACTTATTGGAAATATCTAGATGAAAGATGGTTGAGGAAGGATATGGAAGAACAGAATTTGAGATTATCGATTGATCGCGAGAGATGGTTTACAACCAATACTTCAGTATCAAATGAATTTTTTCGTTCTACTACTCTATACGAAAGTTATCAATATTTATCAAATGGTTCCTATCTAACAGAACCCTATTGGCTCAAATCACAAAGACATTGTTGAGAAAAAAATGGGTTTTCCCAGACGAGATGCTTGTTATTATCTCTTCCAATAACGAACGATTGGTTTCACTGAATAATGAAATAAAATAGATACTTTCTTTCTCGTCGTCTCAAGTTGATATTAGGGGATCTTTCAATTGAGAAGATCCCCTAATATCGAGAATCCATATTGCCCTTGACCGAGCCCACTTGTTTTGAAGCAAATAAAGAGATCCACGGGGGGATTTGTCCTATTCAGATATTCACAACCAATAAGTACAGAATTTTCTTTTCAGATAGGTCCTGAGAAAGAAGGTTGGCATGCCAACAGGCGTCTATTATGGAATTCACCCGACCCGAGAGTACAGTACCCATTTTTTGGAATGTCGAGTGCCAAAGTCATTGAATGGGTAAGTCACCAATCTCCTAAATCGAATATAAAATCTACTTTATCCGTTGGTTTACAGGGGTTGCAGGCGGGACGATTTCAAAATGGACTCTCCATTCATTTCATTAGATAGATAAGATCACCAAAACTTCGTGATCTGCTGGCGAACTTATTCCAATTCCATAATAGATCTCAATATTATGCCTTGAAGAGGACTCGAACCTCCACGCTGTATTAGCACGAGATTTTGAGTCTCGCGTGTCTACCATTTCACCACCAAGGCATCAATCATATTCTATGAATATGATTACTTATGGAATATATTACAAACTCTTAGTATAAGATATTATTAGATATCTTATTCTATATAGAATTAGATAT
>CAWUDS030005870.1:0-7500 GCA_963859935.3 Lathyrus sativus | reverse complement strand
CCAAGCCTTTGCGACTTCGGGTCTTTTAACCAAACTGCATCAATCCGTAATATTAGTACCCGCTCTACAATCCCATTGGCTAATGATGCACGTAAGTATGATGATACTGGGCTATGCAGCTCTTTTATGTGGATCATTATTATCAGTGGCTATTTTAGTCATTACGTTTCAAGAAGTCATCCAAATTCTTTCTTTTACCAAGAATTTTGATTCTTTAAAAAAATCAGTTGATTTTGTTGAAATCAAATACATGAATAGGAATGAAAGAAACAATGTTTTACGAAAAACTTATTTTCTTCTTCTAGAAATTATTATAGGTCTCAATTTATTCAACAATTGGATCGTTGGGGTTATCGTATTATTAGTATGGGTTTTCTCTTTTTAACGGTAGGTATTCTTTCAGGAGCAGTATGGCTAACGAGGCATGGGGTTCCTATTGGAATTGGGATCCAAAGGAAACTTGGGCCTTTATTACTTGGACCATATTCGCGATTTATTTACATACTAGAAAAAATAAAAAATTAGAGGGTGTAAATTCTTCAATAGTGGCCTCGATAGGATTTCTTATAATTTGGATATGTTATTTGGGGATCAATCTATTAGGAATAGGACTACATAGTTATGGTTCATTTACATCTAATTGACTCAAAGAACCTGATAAAGAAAAATATGGAAAGCATATAAATATATACTTTCCATAAATCGTCGAGAACCCTTTCAATCAAGTAATGTAATGATTCAAGGGGTTCTCACAAACAACAAACATATTCGATTCTAATTTCAATTTTTTAAATGAATCTAACGGGAAAATATTTTTTTGTATCTTTTTGATTCATTTATTCACAAAAATCATCCATCAAAAATGAGATAGAATAGCTTCAACCTTGTCACCGAAAATGAGAAAATGAAATCTGGATAAATACCAATACCTATTATGGGTATAAGGATAGAAATAGAAATAAATAATTCTCTGGGCCCAGAATCAAAAAAAGAAGAGTTTGATGTATTAAAAAACTTGTATCCATAGAACATTTGCCGTAAGATAGATAATAAATAAATAGGAGTTAATATCATTCCAATTGCTGTTACAAAAGTAATTAGTATTTTCATCATGAAAAGATATTTTTGACTAGTAATTATTCCAAAAAAAACTATCAATTCTGCAACAAAACCGCTCATGCCAGGCAATGCAAGAGAAGCCATTGATAAGATAGTGAAAATAGTGAATATTTTTGGCATTGGGATAGCCATTCCGCCCATTTCGTCAAGATAAAGAAGACGCAGTCTATCATAACTAGTTCCTGCCAAGAAAAAAAGGGCAGCGCCAATAAATCCATGAGATATTATTTGTAAAATGGCCCCGTTGAGACCAGTATCACTTATAGAACCAATTCCTATAATTATAAAACCCATATGAGATACGGAAGAATAAGCGATTCTTTTTTTTAGATTCCGTTGACCAAAAGATGTTGCAGCGGCATAGATTATTTGAATACAACCTAATATCATTAACCAGGGGCAAAATATGGAATGAGCGTGGGAAAAAAATTCCATATTAATTCGAACCAACCCATATGCTCCCATTTTAATAAGATTCCGGCTAAAAGCATACAAGTGCTGTAATGCGCCTCTCCGTGGGTATCTGGTAACCATGTATGTAAAGGGTATAATCGGCGATTTGACAGCAAAAGCAATAAGAAATGCCGTATAGAATATTATTTCTAGTGCCACGGGATATGATTGATTAATTAATGTTTCAAATTAAATGTTGGTTCATTAGAGCCATATAAACCAATACCCAGAATTCCCATTAATAAAAAAACAGAAGCTCCTGCAGTGTACAAAATAAACTTTGTAGCTGAATACAAACGTTTCTTTCCCCCCACATGGATAAAAGTAGATAAACGGGAATTAATTCCAATTCCCACATGATGAAAAAAAGTAAAATGTCTCGAGAAGAAAATGGTCCTATTTGACCGCTATACATTGCTAACATCAGGAAATAAAATAATTGGTATTTTCGAGTAACCGGCTGAGCTGCTAAAGTGGCTAAAGTAGTTATCAATCCTGTCAGTAAAATAGGTCCTATGGAGAGTCCATCTATTCCTAATCTCCAGTAAAAATCAAAAAAATGGATCCATTTATAATTCTCCGTCAGTTGAATTAGTGGATCATCCAATTGGAAATGATAACAAAATGCATAGGTTGTTAGAAGGAGATCGATTAAGCATATACAAATGCTATACCACCTAATTACCTTATTTCCCTTATGAGGAAATAAGAAAATTAAGGAACCTGCGGCTATTGGGAAAACAACAACTATTGTTAACCAAGGAAAAAAATTCGTGATAAAAATAAGATACACTTGGGCCAGAAAAGCCCATGCTCAAAATAAAATAGAATTTTTTTCTTTTTTATTTTGAACACGAGTTTTTGCCAGTAAAAAACGTATTCGTGTGGTGTTTTTTGAAACGAATCAATAAGCGAGACCCATACTTCGAGTTGTTTCATGCCATAAATAAACTCGAACACTTAAGAAATTCCGTCGGACAAGCGGACTCACACCTCTTACAACCAACACAGTCCTCTGTTCTTGGGGCAGAAGCTATTTGCTTAGCTTTACATCCACCCCAAGGTATCATTTCTAATACATCTGTGGGACAGGCTCGGACACATTGAGTACATCCTATACATGTATCATAAATCTTTACTGAATGTGACATTATCTATAGTAATTTTGGATGTTCAAAAATGCAAATTATCGATCTAGTAAACTCGTAAATGAATCGTATTATTTATATACCAGATGAATCAATGATTGTGATAATATTGTTAACTGTTAATAAAAAAAGGCGTCTAGATAAATTTACAAGAGGGAATCGAAGAGGACCAGGATACTTTCATTTCTTATGATTTAGGCAATGTAAACATGATATGATCATAAGTTGTGTCGAATAAATACTCAAATGAATGATTAGATTCATATTACACTATTTGAAATTCTACTTTATTATTATAGGATTAATGCTATTTATTCAACAAATTCGATTGATTGATACGGGTTGATTTTCTGTTACGAGCAATTGAGGAAACAATAGCCAGTCCGATAGCCGCTTCAGCGGCTGCAATAGCTATAACAAAAATTGAAAAAATATTTCCTTTTAATTGGCGATTATCAAAAAAATCAGAAAAAGTTACTAGATTTATATTAACTGCATTCAGTATAAGTTCAAGACACATAAGGGCTCTAACCATATTTCGGCTCGTGATCAATCCATAGATACCAATAGAAAATAAATAGGCACTCAAAACAAGTACATGTTCGAGCATCATTGACCAACTCCTTATAAATTTGGATTCATTAACAAAAGAATATATCGGCAATAAAAAAAAAAAGAATTTCTACATAAAAAAAAACTCTTTCACTTCACATAGAAATTCGACAGAAATAAATGTGAGAAAATTGAAAAAAAAAAAGAATCTTGATTTCTATTACTAGTTCTCTAAGATTTCTTACTGGCGAGCTACGACAATTGCACCTATCAAAGAAACTAAAAGAATTATGGAAATTAGTTCAAATGGAAGAAAAAAATCTGTTGATAAATGAATTCCAATTTGTTGACTAGTACTTATCAAATCTTGCTCAATAATCTGATTTGGTCTTGTAGTCCAAATAATTCCGTACCATGATGTATCGGAAATAATAGTGATTAATGAAACAAAAATACTTGTACAAACTATCAAAGTAATTCCATCCCCTACGGTCCAAAGATTCAAATCTTGGTAATATTCGGAACTATTCATGAACATCACAGCAAATATGATTAAAATGTTAATAGCTCCCACGTAAATAAGTAGCTGTGATGCAGCTACAAAATGCGAGTTTGCTAAAATATATAATAAAGATATACAAACAGAACCAGTCCCAACGAAAAAGCAGAAAAAATGGGGTTGGTAAGTAATACTACTCCTAAACTTCCTAATAGAAGACCCGATCCCAGAAAGACTAAAAGAAAATCGTGCAGCGTTTCAGGCAAATCCATTATATGTAAAAAAAAGACAACGAAATCGAAATTTCATGACCTTATTGATATGACCAGGAAAAAAAATTTATATATTTCAATTTTTCTTTGCATTGAAAAACCTAAGTAGTTTTAATTGATATAGTTATGGTTATATAATCAATGTCATTCCACTCTTTATACAAAAGAGTAGTTTGAAACGATATGAAAACTCAAGTATAAAGGTAGATAGAACATATATAACCATTGAAAATCTTATTGAAATTCCAAAATATTTCAATTTCGAGAATATATTAATATATTCTATTGAAGAATATAGTTCTCTAATAATTATAGAATATTTCTACTAATATGATATTTACTATATTATTCATTTTTTATACATTTAAAATATTTGATTTAGATTATTCTATTTATATCTATTCTATCTATAGAAATATATAGGAATATTTGTGTGTGTTTTTTTTTTAAGTTGTATTTTATTGAATTATAATAAATTGTCTTTTTTGATTTGAATTGTTCGAATTGTATAATCATCAAATTATTGACATTGGTAAACGGCCCAAAGCAATTTGATTATAATTCAATTCATGACGATCATAAGTTGAAAGTTCATATTCTTCAGTCATTGATAAACAATTTGTTGGACAATACTCAATACAGTTACCACAAAAAATACAGATTCCGAAATCAATACTGTAATTTAGCAATCGTTTCTTTCGAATATCCGTTTCCATTTTCCAATCAACAACGGGTAAATCTATAGGACATACACGAACACATACTTCACAAGCAATGCATTTATCAAATTCAAAATGGATTCGACCGCGGAAACGTTCTGATGTGATTAATTTTTCATAAGGATATTGAATAGTTACAGGTAAACGATTTGCGTGAGATAAGATAATCATGAAACTTTGACCAATGTACCTTGCAGCTCGTACTGTTTGTTGACCATAATTCATGAACCCAGTTACCATAAGGAACATATTGTAAATATCTATGAATAGTATAGTTTTTTTTGATTTCTTTCTCTTATTTGAGACAAGTAATGAATATAGAACATCTTTTACAGCGAAAACAATTGAGATGAAGTTGTTAATAATAGATTACCGAGAGAAATCGGTAAAAGAAATTTCCATCCAAGATTTAATAATTGATCCATTCTTAGCCTAGGCAAAGACCATCTTGTTATGATAGAAACGAATAAGAAAAAATAGCTTTTAGCTAATGTAATAAAGAGATCAATTGTAGTTCCAAAACTCCGTATGTTTTATTTATTTCAAAAAATTCAGAAACAAATATGTATGGAATAGAAATATTGGAACCGCCCAAGTAAAGAACTGTTACAAATAATGAAGAAATGAAAAGGTTTAAATAGGAAGCAACGTAAAATAAACCAAATCGAATACCTGAATATTCTGTTTGATAACCAGCTACTAATTCTTCTTCTGCTTCTGGTAAATCAAAAGGTAATCTTTCACATTCTGCTAGCGAAGAAATTATAAAAACGATGAAACCCATAGGTTGACGCCACAAATTCCAACCCAAAAACCATATTTTGATTGCGCATCAACTATATCAATTGTACTTAAACTGTTAGATAATCCTAGTCGGTGATAACATTCCTGTTCCCATCTCTATTACAGAACCGTACATGAGATTTTCACCCTCATACGGCTCCTGGAAAGCCTTAAGTAAATCTAAGGACCGGGTCGATTATTTATCTCTTGATATATCCCTAAGATATAGAAGATTAAAATCTATCGAACGGTTCTGAATTAGACCAATTCAATTCTGTCTGTTCTAGAAATAAGAAAGAGAAATCGATTTTCATAAAGATCCAATTAAAGCACTTCTGAATTGATCTCATCCCTAAGAAAATACAAATTTGTTGAGTAATAACTGAATTCTTCAATAAAATACTCTTTTATAATTCTCAATAACCCTCATGATTTTGAATGACGAAAAATAATTACACATCCGTTTCTTAATTATGATGTGAATTTTATCTCCATGAATATGGATATAAGAAATCAAAAACGAAAGAGAAATCTATTTTTCGTTTTTGATTTCTTATTTTTTTTTCGTTCCTATTCTTCTTTTTTGTGCTATGAAATGAAAAAGGGACCTCCAAAAATTGGAAAGGATTTTTTCGTTCCTGATAGTAATTTATTTAGTGATTGAATGGAAGCATACTCTGGATCGGAGTTGTGGGGAGTACTGCTTTCTTTTTTCTACCAACTTAAAGCCCCCAATTAGTATTCTTTTTATATTCTGCGTAAATTTTCTTTTGGATAATTTACAAAATCTGTGTTACTAATCTTTGTGTATCTTGGTGTTTCTAACCATCCAGTCTTTTTTATTAACCCCCCTTATTTATTTTTATATATCTATGATAATTCATAAAAATGGTAACTAAAACTCAATAAGGTTGGTCTTTGAGACCGCTTCAAAACAGGATGACAAATTATCCAATCTTGGGTTAAATGTCCTCTTCTGTTTATAATTTTATTTCATTCTTATACATAGAAAATGAGACTCAATATTTTGACTGCCCTTATAAAATCATCATACTATCTATTAACTAGCAGGAATCTAGTATTCTGAAATTAGATTCAATATAAGCTGTTTTATTTCACTCATATAACTATCTAATTTAGTTCTTCAATCAGAATTTTGAAAAAGAAAATAAAGATAATGAAGGTTTCTATTCAATTTATTCGCTATATAGTACTATACAGAAATTATAGTACTATATAGAAATATAGTACTATAAAGAGAGGAGTATAGCAATAGAATAGCATCGAATAGCTTTTTCGGTTTCAACGAATCGCACGTAGAGATATTGATAAGACACATAGAGTTAATGGTATTTCATAACTAATCGATTGAGCAGCAGCTCGTAGACCACCCAAAAAGGAATATTTATTATTTGAGCCATATCCTGACATAAGAAGTCCAATGGAGCAATACTCGAAATAGCAATCCATAAAAAAAACACCCATATTGAAATCAGATAAAACAAAATTATAGCCAAACGGAATTACTGAATAACTTATTAGAATGGATATGACTGATATGGATGGTCCAATACTGAATAAATGAATATCTCCCCTAGATGGAATAAGATTCTCTTTGAATAGTAGTTTTGTTCCGTCTGCTAGAGCTTGAAGCATTCCAAAAGGACCAGCATATTCAGGTCCAATACGCTGTTGTACCCCTGCAGATATTTCTCTTTCTAACCATACAATTGCTAGTACACTTATTGTAATTCCCAAGACAAGAATCAAAATTGGTAAAAGTATCCATAGAATTCCATAGACCTCTTTGAAAGATTCCAATCCGGAAAAGGAGTTTATATCTTGGACTTCCGTTGTATCAATTATCATTTCAACGATCAACTTCTCCCATAATGATATCTATGCTACCTAGTATTGTCATAATATCAGCCAATTTCATTCTTTTAACTAATTGA
>CAWUDS030005869.1:0-44375 GCA_963859935.3 Lathyrus sativus | reverse complement strand
ACAGAACTGGCGACTCTGCTGGGGATCTATTTAAGAGGGGTACCCTTAGGAATTAAGATCACTTTAAATTGTTTGCTTTGTTTGCTTTATTATTATATTGTTGGGGTGCTCTTATGTGTGAAAGGTCCTAACCCGGATCTAGTGTACCTTAGGTAAATGGCAATAGACCAAGGAAACTGTACGACGTATATCGATACGGTTGATCTGGTGGCCATAGTTAGTGCGACTTCTTGGTTGGTGCTTATATTCCTTAAGTCAAGTTGAGGATAATATTGAGGCTGCCATATGTTGTCAACGCACTAACTGACTTTTAGAACCCTAGTTAACTCATCTTGGCCTTTAGAAAGTAGTGAGGTAACCGGCTTTGGTGCAGACTGAAGTTGGTTGACACTCGATACTACGCTCATTGAGATCTTAAACTTGGAGGGTTTTGGTTGGCAAGTAAGTTGCCTTCTGAACAACCACCCTTGTGAAGGATCAATGATATTGAGATCCCTTAGAACCTGGTTACTTTTGTAGGACAGGATGAACCATCTAACTTCAGGGGAGGGTACTTGCCTTTGAACCTCATGCAAGCCTTTAAACCTAGGGCTATGGTGTGACTTGTTTGTGTGTGCCACATGTTTGTGATTGAGCATGACATCATGACATCATCATGCATCATAAGCATATCATTTTCCCTAACCATTTCAAGGACCAAAGGATTTATCTTTGTTCTTTGTTGCAGGTCATGGCTTCTGCTCGTAGAAACACCATCAGGATCAACTTTGTAGGGATACCTGCTAAGCTTAAGGAGTTGGTTTCCCTAGTGCCTGATCATTCCCAGTTCAACAAGAGACATGGTCACTTATTGGATCTAGTTACTTCAGGGTTCAGTGAAGACATGATGAGTGTGCTGTTTCAGTTCTTTGACCCTAAGCACCATTGCTTTACATTTCCTGATTATCAGCTGGTTCCAACCATGGAGGAGTTCTCTAAACTTCTGGGTATACCTGTTCTTGATCAAAAGCCATTCACAGGCTTAGAGAAGGAGCTTAAACCAGAAGTTATTGCTGCAGCTCTACATCTGAAGAAGTCTGACATTGTTCTAGAGACGAGAAGTGGAGTTAAAGGTATTCTTGCCAAGGTATTAGTGGATAAAGCTCAAATGTTCTTGAAGGCTATGAGCTACGATGCTTTTGAGGAGATCTTAGCCTTATTGATTTATGGCTTAGTGTTGTTCCCCAATCCTGATCAGTTCATAGACGTTCATGCCATCAACATATTCCTGAGTCACAATCCAGTGCCTACCTTACTTGGAGACATCCTACATTCTCTTCACACCCGTACTACAAGGGCAAGAGGAACTTTGATGTGCTGCATACCTTTACTTTCTAGGTAGTTTATTTCTCACCTTCCTCGCTCAGTAATGAAGAATGAGCAAGGGTTCAGATGGTCCAAGAGGATCATGTCACTTTCTCACTCAGACATCCATTGGTGCTCCAGATCTATGGAGAATGTCACCATCATTGACCGTTGTGGGGAGTTTCCTAATGTGCCACTTCTAGGCATAAGAGGAGGCATCACCTACAACCCATCTCTAGCTTTACGACAGTTTGGTTACGCCCGGAGCGATGGTCCACATGACATGTTGATTCAGGGCATTGTGTTTGATTACGACAACGATCTTCAGGGTTACCGTCAGAGATTCATCCGAGCTTGGGGAAAGGTAAACATGATTGACAGCAAGACACTGGAGCCTAAGTACACTATTCCTATGGAGGCTTATCTCAGATGGGTACGATCTCGTGCTCAGACACTCATGATGCCATATCCTGCCGTCCTACCAGTTACCATGGAACCTGTTGCTGAAGGAGACACAGCTTATACCATCCGTCACCCAGACATGCCTACTGATATGGAAGACTTGCAGAGATCATGGATCCAACTGAAAGAGCAAAGGGATACTTTCGAGGCTCATTACAAAGCAAGCCAAGCAAGGATCCTAGAGCTAACAAAGCTACTTCATGAGGAACGAAACCTCGACTCATACCTCAACACAAAGAGGAAACGTCCATGGGAGACTTAAAACCCCATCTTTTGTACTTATTTCGTTTTCATTTTTTGTAAGCCTAAAAGGCAAAACAAGTTATTACTAATAAAAAGTTACTTTCTTGTTTGTTTAAGCAAATTTAAATCCTGCGGTCCTTGAAAACATTGCATATGCATTCCCATATCATTGCATCACAGGTTTATAATTGTGCACAGGTTGCTCATCTTCTCGCTGTTTATTTCAGCAATGGCTCTTGAACAATCAGTTAAGGATCTCCAGGCACAGAATGCACAGTTCCAAGAGCTGATCCTGAACCTATCCAAGGGGCAGGAGCCTTTACCTGATATGCCTGTTGACATTGATAATATTGCTGGATCTAGCAAGATCACCCGTAGTGGAAGAGTCTTCTCTCCTCCAGTTGCTTCTAAGAGTGCAGTTACTCCTGCTGTTACTTCCACCACTGATGCTCGGGGCAAGGGTCCTGTTATTGAGCCTGTATCTACTGATGTGCCAGCTGCTGATGACCTCTCTAAGCAGATGGAAGAAGTATTGAAAATCATTCGCAAGAGTGATTATGATATTGTTGATCAGCTGGGGCATACTCCCTCAAAGATTTCTATGCTCTCCCTGTTATTATGTTCTGAGGCTCATGCCAAGTCATTGATCAAGTTTCTAAAGATGGCTCATGTACCCAGTGTAATTTCTGTGGACCAGTTTGAGAATTGTGTTGCTCACCTGACCTATGACAACGGGTTAGGATTTTCTGATGCTGACTTGACCCCTGCCAAGAGGGATCATAACAGGGCCTTGCATATTTCAATTGAATGCAGGGGCACTACCCTGTCTCATGTGCTGATAGACAATGGTTCCTCTCTGAATGTGTTGCCTAAGGAAGTCCTGAACAAGCCGAGTCCTGAAGATACGGTATTGAAGCCCAGTAATATTGTGGTAAAGGCTTTTGATGGTTCTAGAAGAGTAGTGCATGGGGAAATTGATCTTCCAATCAAGGTTGGCTCTCAGGTGTTTACTGCTACATTCTATGTGATGGATATTCGTCCTTCGTACTCATGTCTGCTTGGTCGTCCCTGGATCCATGGGGCAGGTGCGGTGACCTCCACATTACATCAAAAGTTGAGATATCCGGTGAATGGAAAAGTTGTTACTGTCTTTGGAGAGGAAGAATACTTTGTCAGCCATGTAAACACTTTCAAGTATCTGGAAGTAGAAGGTGAATACATTGAAACTCCATGTCAGTCATTTGAAGTGGTTCCCTGGGCTGTTAAGGATTGTGTGACTCCTCCTGCTGTGAAGAAGGCTCCTGTGGTCATCAGAAACCCTCCAACAATGGCAATGGCCTCCCTCAATGATGCAAAAGCTATGGTGGAAGAAGAGTCCCAGAAGGCTGTCCGTCGTGCCCGTGCTGTTCGTATCACCAATCAAGGGGTTATCAATGCCGTGGGAGATCAAGATGAAGACTACAACTTGGAGGCATGGATTCTTCCTACTGTGGGTGCTGGACTCAATAATTGGACAGCTGAAGATGTTATCCCTATCTCCTTTAGTCAGGAGTAAATACTATTACTGTGTTATGTTTTTAAATTTATAATTTCTGGAACAATTAAAACTTTCAAGCCATGTGCCTTACCCGGGGCACAATGGTGTGCTTGTTACGGGTTGTCATCTCATTTGCATACTTCATTCGATAAAATCAGTGGACGTTTCGTTTTCGTAAATATTGTGTTCCTTGTCTTTCTTTTTCTTTTATTTTTGCTTTATCAGCTATGTGTTCTTACACACACCCACGTCACTAAAATGCCGATCCTCATCCACTCTGGATCCAATTGATAACAGTTCTACTATTGCCAATTACAATTTCGAGAATCCGATCTATCAAACTGAAGACGGAAACGAGGACGATTGTGAAATATCTGTAGGGCTTGCTAGGTTGTTACAACAAGAAGAGAAAGCTATACAACCACATGAAGAGCTAGTCGAAGTTGTGAATCTGGGAACTGAAGAAAACAGAAAAGAGGTCCAGATAGGGGCTGATTTAGACAACACTGCTCAGCATAAGAATGCAGGGGCAACATATCAGCGTGCTATGGTGGCTTTGTTTCATGATATGATTCATCATGAGATAGAGGTATATGTGGATGATATGATAGCCAGGTCTCAGAATGAAGAACAACATCTTGATCATCTGCACAAGTTGTTTGAGAGGTTGAAGAAATACAGGTTGAGATTAAATCCAAACAAGTGTACTTTTGGAGTTAGATCTGGAAAGCTCCTGGGTTTCATTGTCAGTGGAAAAGGTATTGAAGTGGATCCTGCAAAAGTGAAAGCTATACGAGAGATGCCAGCTCCCCGTACTGAGAAGGAGGTTAGAGGTTTCTTGGGACTACATTGCAAGATTTATTTCCCAATTAACTACCATCTGTGAGCCAATCTTCAAGTTGTTGAAGAAAGATCAGGTGATGGAATGGAATGATGAGTGCCAGACTGCCTTTGATGAAATCAAGAGATATTTGCTAGAACCTCCAATTTTAATGCCACCAGTTGATGGAAGACCCTTGATTATGTATTTAACAGTATTAGACAACTCAATGGGGTGTGTATTGGGGCAACATGACGAGTCTGGTCGAAAAGAGCAGGCAATATACTACCTTAGCAAAAAGTTTACCGACTGTGAAACAAAATACTCACTGCTCGAGAAAACTTGCTGCGCTTTGGCACGGGCTGCTCGCCGACTAAGACAGTATATGTTGACCCATACTACCTTGTTGATTTCAAAGATGAATGGGGCAGTTGAAGCTGCTAATAAGAACATTAAGAAGATTGTACAGAAGATAACTGTTACTTACAAGGATTGGCACGAGATGTTACCATTTGCTCTGCATGGTTATCGTACTACAATACGTACTTCAACCGGGGCAACCCCATTCTCCTTGGTCTATGGTATGGAAGCAGTTCTGCCTATTGAAGTTCAGATCCCCTCCTTGAGAATTATGAAGGATGCAGGCTTGGATGAAGATGAGTGGATTCAGACTCAACTTGACCAGATAAATTTGATTGATGAGAAAAGGTTAGCAGCAGTTTGTCATGGCCAGATGTACCAGAAACGGATGATCAAAGCTTTTAACAAGAAGGTTAAGCCAAAGGTATATCAGGCTGGTGACTTGGTAATCAAGCGTATCATATTACCACAGGGTGATCCTAGGGGCAAGTGGACTCCAACATATGAGGGACCATTTGTAGTCAAGACAGTGTTCTCAGGAGGTGCCATGATATTGACTACAATGGATGGTGAAGACTTCCCACAACCTGTAAACGCAGACATAGTTAAAAAATACTACGCATAAAAAGAGACCCGCTAGGTTGACAGGCCTAGGCAAAAATAAGGGCATCCCGGCAAACCAAAAGGGTTTGGGCAAAAATTAGGGATATATATATAAAAAGATGTACACCCGGCAAGTCGAAAACCTGAAAAGGCGGCTTGGGCAAAAAAGGGTATCCCGGTGGATTGAAAACCTGAAAGGGCAATCCAGGCAAAAGTTAGGGATTAAAGCGTATGACTATGTCTCGTTTGGATCACTCATGAAACTGCAACCAGTTGTACTACTTACTCAAGCTCAAACAGATAAAGCTCAATCCAATCGTTTCCGTCTCAACAGCAAGAAGATGAGATACTTGAGGGGCAATAGTAGAATTGAAACTCAATAGGATTATTTCCCACATAGCTGATTCTTTTTGTAAAACTTCATGACAAAATTCTCTTACTAGGGTTTATGTCTCCTTGTACAAACTTACCCGTGTATGGGTCACTTTTGATATAAATAAATTCCATCTTTTGAATCCAGATTTACTTTTACCCTATTTACATAAGCGAAACGTCCATTGGTTGTGTTTGAATGTATGTATGCCTTTGAATATGATTGATGTTTACCAGAAATGCATGTATGCTTTTAATATGATTGATGTTTACCAGAAATGCATGAAAATGCAGTAATAGTATTTACTAAGGACGAACGAGGGAAGGATTTCAACGAAGCTTCGCCGGTTCATCTTTACAAGGCAGTTACAAACCATCAGTAGGACTAATCCATTTTCACAAAGTCTAATCTCCCCTGGAATTTATATCCATCTCTTTTATCCTCATACGGATATACGGGAAATTACTTTCCAATAAGGGCACGATGAACGAAGACGGGATGTTATACTTATCCTACTATCAAACGAAAACGAAGGTTATCTATACCCTACTGTCCCCAACAACGGGAGGTTATCTATACCTTGTTATCCCCAACAATGGGAGGTTATCTATACCTTGTTATCCCCAGCAGACGGAGGGTTATGTATTCTTCAACAACGAATCGGGATTTATTTTCCTTGGCCAGCAGTTGCTATACAAGGATATCCAGACACTTCCAGCAGTGTCATATCATACATGCATCATTTACATCATACCATAACATATATGTCTATAGTACATTACCTAAGTGCATCATGTCATACATGCATACATAAAGCATAAACTAATGTTGTTATACAGAATGCTACCTTGTTTTCAGGTTAATTATCCAACAAACAAGCTTATGATCTTTGGGACTGCTTTATTGTAACCTCAGGGTTACTTTATCCTCCTGATGAGCTTCTTATTACTTTGGGACTGCTTTATTGTAACCTCAGGGTTATTTTATCCTCCTGATAGCCTCTCATGACTTCAAGACTGCTTTAGAGCTACTGATTGCTCTATCCTCCTGAAATCATCCTATTACTTCAAGACTGCTTTAGAGCTATTCATTGCTCTATCCTCATGAGGTCATATTACTACTTCAAGACTGCTTTAGAGCTATTGATTGCTCTATCCTCCTGAAGCCATCTAATTATTTCAAGACTGCTTTAGAGTTATCCATTGCTCTATCCTCCTGAAATTACATTATTATTTCAAGACCGCTTTAGAGTATTCATTGCTCTATCCTCCTGAAATTACATTATTATTTCAAGACTGCTTTAGAGCTATTCATTGCTCTATCCTCCTGAAATCATTACTTCAAGACTGCTTTAGAGCTATTGATTGCTCTATCCTCCTGAAGACATATCACGTTATTATTTCAAGACTGCTTTAGAGCTATTCATTGCTCTATCCTCCTGAAATCATTACTTCAAGACTGCTTTAGAGTATTCATTGCTCTATCCTCCTGAAATTACATTATTATTTCAAGACTGCTTTAGAGCTATTCATTGCTCTATCCTCCTGAAATCATTACTTCAAGACTGCTTTAGAGCTATTGATTGCTCTATCCTCCTGAAGACATATCACGTTATTATTTCAAGACTGCTTTAGAGCTATTCATTGCTCTATCCTCCTGAAATCATTACTTCAAGACTGCTTTAGAGTATTCATTGCTCTATCCTCCTGAAATTACATTATTATTTCAAGACTGCTTTAGAGCTATTCATTGCTCTATCCTCCTGAAATCATTACTTCAAGACTGCTTTAGAGCTATTGATTGCTCTATCCTCCTGAAGACATATCATGTTATTATTTCAAGACTGCTTTAGAGCTATTCATTGCTCTATCCTCCTGAAATCATTACTTCAAGACTACTTTAGAGCTGTTGATTGCTCTATCCTCCTGAAGCCATTCTATTACTTCAAGACTGCTTTAGAGCTATTGATTGCTCTATCCTCCTGAAGCCATTATTACTTCAAGACTGCTTTAGAGCTATTGATTGCTCTATCCTCCTGAGGTCCGATTTATCACTTCAAGACTGCTTTAGGGTTATCATTATTGATCGCTCTATCCTCATGAAGACATGCTGTTACATCAGTATTACTCCAGACTCCTGACAGCTCTCATTATACTACTGAAGAACTTTCCCCTAGTGGCATCTTTAAGCCCACTCAATCATGTTCAACCAACCATCAATATCACTCCATGCACTGGTGAGTGCAAATTTTTGGGCTTTTGTGTTCAATCCCCTTCAACCTTCCAGGTTACGACTGGCAAATATACCAATCTAACCCCTCAGGTTTCAGAAAATTGAACAGGGGCAGCTGTCCACGACGGTGACCTCTCGTTGGAACATTGTATTAACGACCTCGTCCGTCTCCAGCATCACCACGAACCACCTATCCTTGAACCCCCAAACAGAGTGTGTATGCCCGGAAGAGCCTGGTCGGCTGCTTCAGGGAAACTCAGTTATGTCGACTAGCCACAGTCTGCTGCTGCAAGTGGAAGACGCGGAAGAATAACGGTATGATGGCCCCGAGCTCGAGATAATTGCAGACGATCTCGAATGCACGGAGGAAAGCGAGGGAGTCGAGTGGAGTTGAGACAGCATCAGCATCAGGTGGTCGAACACTCCCTGCTGGAAATCTTTGAACGGCAGACGCATCCCCGACTCCTTAAACGCAAATTCGTATATTGGGAATCAGCTCCATCATAGCTAGAGCAAATACGGTCCAATTCCCGAGGCCGACACGCTCTAAATTGACAAGGAGCCTCGACCTCTCTATCTTCGATCACGATGAAAAACATCAGAATCGTCGAGCACGAACCGGGACATATAGTTGAGGGGTTCGTACCCGACCTATTCCCCGAACGGCCTGTCCGAAGGCTCCACAACAGTCTCATCCTGGCGGCCCTCTTAATTGTCAAATAGGTGCAACATTGTTTCCTCTTCCTCATGGGCAGCTATTTACCTGAAAAGCAAAGGAACTTGGTGAATTCGACAGCCAAATCAAATCCACCCTTCCACCGCAGTTCAAGTAAAAGGGCATGGACGCCCGGGGCGCCCAGAAGACCACTCTAGGGTAACCCGACCCTCCGATGTGCCCGGGGAATGCAACCTTTTATCCTCGGCATGCTCATCAAACGTGTCTGGGGTATTCATCAACCACCCTCGGGACATTCAACGGTCATTGATTCTCCCCGGGTCACTTATCGTAGGGGCCGGGGGAAGTTCAGTCAGAACCCTAGTTTTGAAGGACTCTCCGGCATATTAGTCAGAAAAGCCCACGGTTTCCCCGACGTTTCCCGTCGGAACCACCGGGAGCACCGCCGGAAGCATACTAAAAAAATACCAGTATGGAGGCAAAAACTTATGTGATACGGTGGAGAAAAGCGGTTGCGTCGAGCAGAAAGGTTGTAGACGTCGAGTATGTAAATTCAGAAGGTTGAACAGTGTTGCACCCCAAAAATTTGCCCTCACAATACAAGACTTTGTGTTCCAAGAAGGTTCACAAGGTTCACAAAATTCATAATTGGTCAGAAGAGTTGACAATTCCCTCAGACAATGCACCTCCTAAGCAGTGCATCCAAAACTAGGGTTTTGACTTTAATCAGGCTAAATGGACCTCCAAGACTTCAAGTGAGCTTCATAACATCTTATATGTGTATAAGAACCCCCATGTCAAGTTTCAAGACTTTTCTCAAAAGTTTGCTCAGTCAGATGATCAGATAAGTCAAAAGCAGTCAATGCAGTTAAAAAGTCAAACTGAGGTCAACTGTAATACCCCAAATTTTACCCTTTCTTTTTATTTTTATTTTAAATTCTGATTAACTTAATAAATTAACCTTTTTTTTTAAATCTTGTTTTTTTAACTAATAATAATTTAATTAAATTTTTTTTTTATAACTTTACTAATGTTTTTTATTAACTTTTTTTTTATTTAGTTTATTTATTTAAATCATTTTAAGCTCTTCTTACTAACTTTTAGGATTTAGATTAAAATTTAACTTTTTTTTTTCTTTTCTTTAAGAGTAAATTTTTTTATAACCTTTTTTAATTAATTTCTAACACATTTTTTTAATCAAATTCTATTACCTTTTTAAAATTAAATCTTTTCTCTAACTTTTTAAAAGTTAAATCCTTTTTCTAACTACTTTTTTAAAGCTAAATCTTTTTTTTTATAAAGTTAAATCTTTTTTTTCTAACTTTTTTAAAAAAAAATTAAATCTTTTTTTTCTAACTTTTATAAAGTTAAATCTTTTTTTTCTAACTTTTTTAAAAAAAATTAAATCTTTTTTTTTCTCTCTAACTTCTTTTTAAAGTTAAATCTTTTTTTCTAACTTTTTTTTTAAAAATTAAATCTTTTTTTTCTCTAACTTCTTTTTAAAATTAAATCTTTTTTTCCTCTAAATTCTTTTTAAAATTAAATCTTTTTTTTTTCTAACTATTTTAAAAATTAAATCTCACCTTTGTCACTTTTTTTGTTCTTTATTATTTTTACTCTAAATTTTTCTATCTTTCATTAAAAAATAACAAAAATAGTTTATTATTATTATTTAATTATTATTTTCGTATTTTAATTAAATCATTTTTTAAAATATTATTTTTTTTCACTTTTTTCTAAATTATTCATAAAAATATCCAAAAAATCATAAAATAAAAAATATTGAAAAAATTTTTGTTCTTTTTATAATATTTTTGATTTTAGGAATCAATAGGATTATTAGTTTATTTTAATTATTTTAAATTATTTAAATTTTATTTTTTCTTAACTAATTATTTAGTTTGGGCTTTAAAATGGGCTTTAGGGACATTATTGACAATTTGGTGTTAACCCTAATTTGTTCCCTATATATACATGTGTTGCCTTGTTGAAAAAGGATGAAAAAAAAAACCTAAGAGGAGTGAGTGCCGTTGGCCGTTATTTAGTTTTCTTCTTCATCCATTACTATTGTTTCTTTTTCTTCATCGTTTACCGTTATTTCTTTTCCTTCATCTATTACTGTTGTTTCTTTTTCTTCATCTTTTACCGTTATTTCTTTTTCTTCATCTATTACCGTTATTTCTTTTTCTTTATCTATTACTGTTACGTTTATATATATATAATTTTTAAATTGTTAGAGTTTATATATATAAGATTTTTGATCGAATTATGTCGATACGATGTTTGCACATTTGTGTGCATGACGCGTGACATTTGTGTTAGTTCGATCTGGTTGCGATGATCGCATTTTTGTGTGAGCAATAATACTATTTTTTGCTTAATTTCTTTTTCTTTGCGATAAATTTTGTTTCGTCCGATTTAGATCTGGTTGCGATGAGCGCATTTCTGCGTTAGCAACATTGTTGGGTTATTTGGCACATTTAAAATTCATTATTGCTTTATTATTATTATTATTATTATTATTATTATTATTATTATTATTATTATTATTATTATTATTATTATTATTATTATTATTATTATTATTATCATTATTTATTATTATTATTATCATTATTATCATTATTATTATTATTGTTATCATTAATTTATTAAAATTTGTTGTAATATAAAAATCTGTTTTTTTAAAATAAATGACATTAACATCTTTTTTCCAAATTAATATGAAAACCTAATTTTAATTTTCTATATGATTCTATGTATATATTTATTATAATTCTTGTAAATTTTTGTAAATAAAATTAAACCTTATAAACACTTAATGTAAAATTTTGGTGAATGTGACTATTGATTAGTTAAAATTTGTTCTCATCATAATGTGTAAATATTTTTCTTAATAATTGTTAATATATAATTAGAGATAATTAAATTTTTGTAAATGATTAAGAAATTTATAATTATGTTATATTTAGAACTTTATATTATAGTAATTATTTAATCATTTATGTTTCTAAATAAAAATCAAATCTTATGATATTTAGAACTTTATATTATAGTAATTATTTAATCATTTATGTTTCTAAATAAAAATCAAATCTTATGATATTTAGAACTTTATATTATAGTAATTATTTAATCATTTATGTTTCTAAATAAAAATCAAATCTTATGTTTAATCACGTTATTAATTAATTATTATTGCTAATCATATTTTGTTGCTTATTATTATTTTGAAATTTCTATCTTATTATTTTTTCTAACTTTGTCTATTTTTCTCATTATTATTGTTTCAACTAATTATTTTCACTAACTTTATATTTATACTAACCTTATTTAATTTTTCTTATTATTTACTAACCCTAATATTTTATTTGCTTATTTGTTATTTTTTTTTATTTATTATAATTTTGTAATTGTCTCTTGGATGTAAATTGTAATTACTTAATTATTATTATCATTATGGTTAGTAATTAGGGAGTGCTAATATGTATGATATTTAAAAAAATAAATTAGATCATTTTAATATAAGATAATTAAATTAAACATTTCACACACGTAAGTCGATTTTAATCGCCGTCTCACTTCTTAAGGATATCCCTCAAGTTGCCTATGAATATTGGTTAAGTGGGGTGTATAAAGCAAGTCCCTCAAAAAGAAAATCATCAAAGTCCCTTATGGTTGCCTTTACGAATCGAGTCCCTTTCGAAAAATGATGATAGTCCCTCCAGTTTGCTTATTACACCCCACAATGGCCTTCAAAAATCCAATTGTCCCTCACATGTCCCTTAACATCCAAAGTAAGGACTACCTACTCCATTATAGTAGGGATAGTCTTACTAAGGAAAGGATAAAGAATAAGAAAGACCTTAAAACATTAGGGTAGGCTACTCCTAGATACTTGCTCACTTCAAAACTTTTTCACACTTAAACAAATTTCCAACAAAATTTTCAAACAAGTTCTTAACACATCCTTACATGGATTATTTATTAACTATTCTGAAAATTTTCTATTCACACACTACACTTTCAAAACAATTCAAAAGTGAGCTTAAGTACCTAAGAGCCCATGGATAACCATGGATGAAAAGGGTGCTAACACCTTCCCTTTTCATAACCTACCCCCCGGACCCAAAATATTCTCTAAGGTCTTTCCTGTTCTTTTATAACCTTTCCTTATGGATAAAATAAAAGTCGGTGGCGACTCTTGCTATCCGCAACATTGTTTAAAGTCAGTTCTCCCACCGTGTTACAAACAGCAGCAAAAAGAACAAGAGAACAAAAAGATGGGCTGGGCCCACGTATATATAGACCCTAGCACGAGAAATGAAGCGTCGCTAGACACTCAAGTACCTAGCCCGTAACCTCCTTAGGGTGACACGTGGTGACCCTCAGTCTTCCATATGTCTCTCTAGATTCCTCTCTTCGTCCGCGGATTTCCCTGTACATCATAGGTTCTCCAGACAAGTACGGAAGCGGGCTACCCGACAAAGCGACATGCTCGACATTTTTGCACCTTAAGTCATAGCTCGTTGACTGCGAGCAACGACTTGGGGGGCTACTGTTTTGGACTAGGTTGTCGCTTGGCGCATAGTCGAGCAGGCCCAAACCCCATCAGGTCGGAAGGCCCAATAAGACCTAAGCCCCCTCATCACCGAGCAGAGATCGTCCCTCTGTCGGGCAGAACATCTTCTCCCGTCGGGCACGAACCAACGGAAATCGAGCAGGGTCCTCACATCTGACCAGCGCGTCCCTCTTCTGTCCAACCGTCGGATAGACCCTATCTAGCTTGGAAAGATCCTCTGACCTCCCCCACGTTCTCAACGTGTCCCCTACGCAGAGACACGTCATCAGGTACTACCCGTGCCCCTATTATTCGGTCCTCCACCTCCTGGATAGCAAGGAACAGTTACACTAGGGCGAAGACCACGTGCTGGTCTTCACGATGCCACGTCAGCCTTAGCAATTACCAGCATTGGGTCTGGCTACCCAGCCCAGCGCATGGTAACCGTTGAACCTACGCTGGGGGCACACTATAAATACCCTCTTTCACTAGAGGGTCAGGTAATCTCATTCTTACTCATTTCTCTTTGTACTTGTTATCACTCTGCTCGACCCTTACTTTGGCATCAGAGTGTGTTTCAGGTACACCCCCCCCCCCATCCGTCAAATCAACAATCCGATAGCTCAGACGCATAGTAGACCGGTGATCTCTTCTGATCAGGTACGATCAGTCTCCATCTAACCAGCGGATCAGACCCCTCTCGAGATGTTCTAACGTCATTGTATTCCAAAGGCAAATCTTTATTGGAGGTTTGACTGGCGGGAAAATTAAATTCGCATTTATTTTAGTGATATATGGAACTTGATAGATATATGAGGATGAAGAAGAGGAAGAAGAGGCAGCCATTTTATAAGAAGAGACGGTGGTATTTATAGAAATGAGGTAGATGTAGTAGTCATTTATATATATATATATATATATATATATATATATATATATATATATATATATATATATATATATATATATATATATATATATATATATATATATATATATATATATATATATATATATATATATAAAAGGCGCCATATAATATGGCGCATGTGAGTAAAAAAATAAAAAAATAAAAATGTTAAGGAAACCTCATATCATATGACACATATGCCTTAAAAAATGTATATACCATTTTATTTGGCATATCAATATTTTAAAAATTAAATTAAAATTATTCGTTATTTAAAAAAAACTCTAACTTGGAGGATCATCAACTACCTACCCATTACAATTAAATGCTACCAAACTTACTACTTTACCCTTTAGACCAAACTAAAACATGCCTACTAAAAGGAGTTTTCTGTAATTAACATATTACCCAATCTTACACTTCATGAGAATTTGTCTTTCTTCCACATGGCAACATTCTATTGGTCCAATTTATATTCACTACAATACACCAAATTTCCCTCTCTTTTCCCCAACATCCTCATTCTCTTTTCTGCCCACATGTCACAACATTCCCCTAAAAAAACCCTAGACTGGCGATTCTCCCTCGTCTCCCTACCTTATGCTTCATCCTCGTCTCCCTACCGTATGCTTCATCTTCAACCATTTCCTGCTCCGTTTCTCACCAACCTACATTCCAACCCTTTTTTGTCTACTGTTCCTCAGTCTCAACTTTTTTTCCTCCATGCTTCATGACTCAACCTTTTGAGAAGATCAGCAATATCAACAAGTTGTTGAGAAGCTACGTGTGTTAGTTACACCGTAACGACATCGTTTTGAGTTTTGTTTTGTTTGTGTTTCATGGTTTTAGATCTATAGTTTAATTGTGTGAATTTAAGTTTTTGCTATGTATGTGATTTGAAGCTGAAAAATACTGGAAAGGTCTATTAAAGGTTGTTGTCGTCGTTTTCACAATTTATGCGCGTCTATACCTTTCATATACTACAAATTTTTGTGTGTTAAACTGTGTGTGTTTGTTTAATTTAGAATCCCTACTATCTGTTTGATGAAATGCACATCTTTTGTTTGAATGAATGTTGCATGATGAGGATGATAAATTGTTTGAGTGTTGGAACTAATATTTTTTATGCAATCGGGCTCATGTTAAAATGGCTTCTACAAGACACTGATTTTGTGACTTGATCCCATTATCTCCGATCATACGAGTTGGGCCAAAATGATGGGTTTATTCTTTGTGGCTCATGTTGAAGTTGGATATATCCTTTAATGTCATGTTGCTATTTGTTAGAAATTGATTTTTATTCTTGTGTTCAAATTTAGAAATTGATGCGTTGGCGCCATAGTGATGATTTGCTGAATGACCACAGCCAACACCTTTCTGTTTCCAAGCTGGCAGATCAACTGAATTTAGCAATTGCTATTGGTACGGTTCTAAATGCAAAGCAAGCATCAGTTTCCAAAGCTGAGGCTTGCTGCACATGTGCAGCCCATCACTCACAATAACTCCTGCATTTAAATGGGATGATGAAAAGCATGGTCTTGTATCTGATGTTAACTTGTACCTGCCTTGATTTTGTCATTAATTAATATATTAATTAGTTCCTCTGCTGATATGCTTGTTAAATCAACAGGTGCCTATAGTCCCCAGTCATGCAGTTTCTATTAATGATTCTGTGTAAGCAGAAGAAGCCGCTGATTATTATGAGTTTGTCATACGACAGTTAGTGAGAACCCGTGTTATCAACGTGTCTGAGATTAGTGAGAGCAAAGTAGATGTTGTACTGCTGGTAGTAGATGAGACCGGACCTGATTGGAAACTGATTGCTTCTAGCTCGGATAAAGCACATTTTTCAATTTCCTAAGTTTTTTGAGATTCAGCTGTCGAACTCTTTCTCCACTAGAAGAAAACCAATATGTTTGAATTATCAATTACATTTTTATCCGAGCTATTTCCATTGTATTTCATGCTATATTGTCTAATATATATTTTTGCTTATAGTCATGGAAATGCTGATGGGATTGCTCTTCACGACAGTCTATTTCCACATCTGGTTAGTTTTTTAGAAATGCAAGTTAATACCCTGTTGTTTCCTTTACATTTATAGAAATGCAAGTTAATACCCTGTTGTTTCCTGCTATTTCCTTTACATTTATAGAAATGCAAGTTAATACCCTAATGACTTATGATCCTTTCCAAAAGTTAGGTATGCACAACAGTGGGCACTGCAATCTAGGATTGGCTAACTTCAAGTAATTGATTTGGGTTTCAGGCTATTCATGTTTTTAAATATTTTTAAGTAGACTCGTGAATGATATCAATATTTTTGTGATGTGTTAGGACTTGCGATGGAGTTGATGAGGCAAGGGGCAATGCTAACTGTATTGAGTGCACTTTTAACTGCATTGGCTTGGCCAGCTGAATTGCTTTCAGCCACTGATTTCATAGACAACACGTGGTCGATTGCTATTGACAGGTAAAATTTTATCTCTTCGTTCAGTGGAATATAACTTTTGCAAAGTCAAGAAAGATCATCTATTTATGCTTGCGTGATATTCAAACTAAACGTTTTTCCTTCGTTTTCGGGCATAAGGTTTGACTAGATCTCTCTGTCTTGCTCTCTTTCCTTGCAGTTGTGTCCCGGCTCCTGAGTTTGAACTGGTTTGTTTTTGGGGCTAAACAATTAGTTTGGTTTGAACTACAATAGGCGAGGTCATCTTAATTCATTTATAAAATAAAAAGGAAGTAGGTAGGTCATCCTTCATTGTTTAGGAACCCAACAAGGCATTCTTATTGTTACATAAATTTTGGGCTACATGTTGCAGTCTTCACCTTTATACAGAATACTACTATAAGTTGATATAGCTAGTTTTCATCAATTCACATTTCCATACCTTCAATTTCTGTCATTTCTGGTTTTATTGGTGATAATCTCATATTGATGTATTATGTGTCCTGTGTTTGGCAATTGTTTTTGTTACAACCTCTGCACGCATCTGCTCATCTTGGTTCCATCAAATTGTTTATACGACTTATGAATTGCAAAGGCCGTTCAATTTCAAATATTTTCTAATTTTGTATCCGGATCAAATGGTTTACATGTGCGCTAGATTTTGATCAAGATTTTACAAGGCGTTAGATTTTGATCTGAAGACCGGAAAAGCAGAATTTTATAATTTCAAAAATAATCAACTTAAATCAAGAATGTCTAATGCTAATCAAACGGTTCCTGCTGCATGATAGTGTGACTGCGTGCCTTTTAGACTGCAGGGAATCTTGATCCTGCTTGTATCAGGGTTTCGTTGGTTTTTGCTGTCATTATTGAGCCTCTGGTTTGTCTGTGCACAGGTAAAAGAAATAACCCATCTACATATTTGCTGCTCATTTTAGTTGACGTGAAATCATTGCTGGATAGTGGATACCCTCTGTGCCAGTGCATTTTTGTTTCTTTCTCAAGAAAAAGGAATATTGTGATTTTGATTTTAATGCAATTTTTTTTGTAGGAATGATGCCTATTCTTGATCTTATACTAAGATTTGAGAATGAGTGTCGAAACATTTCAAAATCTATCAGGTTTGTTCACTATTAGTCGGTGTAATCATACGTGTAGAAATTGTAGCTGAAATTGTGTGTAATTTTAAAGTTGGTTCTAGACTTTAATGTCATGTTGTTGTTTATTGGAAAATGATTTATTCTTGTGTTCAAATTTAGGGTTTATGGTACCTGATCCGTCAAGTTTACAGAAGGTGATGAACTTATTGATTTTATTCTTGATGTTGTTTATAAAGAAGCTGAAAACAATGATTGCTTGCAATTGCATGAGCTGCTGCTCATTTCGATTTTGGTGTATACTGAGTTACAAGCAAGTTTTTGCATACAGCTACAATTGAAATATCTGGCAGAAGAAATGCAAGCTATTAGTAATCACTGGAGAAAGTAATTCAAAAACTGTCTGCATCAGAAAACGACGGGCTCATGTTAGAATACTTCTTCCAGGTACAAACTTCTAAATTCCGATGAATTTGGATTATTACCCTTCTATTATGTGCAGCTTATGATTTGAGTATTTGTAATGTTCGGATTCTGAAAGAATTTCTTAGTCACGCCGAAGCTGAAGTGAGGGATTCAAGATATGGTATGGATTTGGTTCTTTCTTCTTTAGCATATTTTTTTCTGTAAACGGTAAATTCAAGATATCATAAGAAATGTATCTGAAGTTCTGAATCTGAATGCACCAGGGTAGAAATGCAGATACGTTGGCGCCATATTGATGATTTGCTGAATGACCACAGCCAACACCTTTCTGTTTCCAAGCTGGCAGATCAGCTAAATTCAGCAATTGTTATTGGTACGGTTCTAAATCTGAAGCAAGCATCACTTTGGCTTGGATGCACTTGCCTGTATACACGAATGGTGAAAAATCCTTCTATATTTGGTTTAACAACCAACAACGTTAGATTGGAGGAGACCAGGGATGATTTGGTACATATCTCATTGCTCTAATCTATTTTTATTTTTTATTACCTCAACTAGACTAAATTAGTCCTTGTTGTTAGTGATTGTTGTTAGCATTGCTTTGATTTATGCAGTATAGTCCCATTAGAAATGAACCATCTTTGAAACAACAAATTTCTAGATTGTTGTTGTCGTTATTTTGATTTATGTAGAGTTGTGTGAAAAGGGATGAAATTAACTACTTTAGTTTTGGTACTGGTTCTAGGTTCTTTTTTACAATGTCTGAACTTGTGACTGGTATAATTTACTCAGGGCCGTATGAAAATAAAACCAAAATTTCACTAACATTTGTAAGATACAAGTTCTTTAACTTTTTATTTAAGTTCAATTATTTTTTCCTTTGAATATTTATTGGATTTTTGTTGGTAATTCTTGTCATTAGGTTAATTTGATTTGCTAAATTCCTCTTTGATAGTGTATATTCTTGATATTGTATAGTTAATATAGAATTTAATGAAAAGGGGATCAAATCATCGTGTAAAGATCTATTTATATTTTTCAGATTAATAGAGCAACTGCTATATTAGAAAAAACTGGTTTGATCAAGTATGATATGAAGAGTGGATATTTTGAAGTCACGAATATTGGTATGAGATTTTCTTTTCAGTTCAACCATGTGATATTTTGATTTGGATTTGATTTTGGCAATTCATTTTGAACCAATAGGAATGGCTGTTGGGAGAGATCTGAAGGGAAGAAAGAATGATGTAGTTGCTGTTATTGGTGATGGTGTATGACAGCTGGTCAAGCTTATGAAGCTATGAACAATGCTGGATATCTTGATTCTGACATGATTGTTATTTTGAATGACAACAAACAAGTTTTGCTACCAACTGCTACTCTTGATGGACCGGCGACACCTGTAGGAGCTTTGAGTAGTGCACTTAGTCGGTTACAATCAAACAAACCTCTTAGAGAATTGAGAGAGGTTGCCAAGGTGAGTAATAATATCATCCGATGAGTTGCCTCATTGCATCATATATATTCACAACCTCTATAATCCGCTGACTTTGGAATAATTCAAATTGCAGGCAATGAATTTTTTGCTGGCTTATTGCTGCTTTTGATGCCTGAAGAAAATGTCTTTTGGTAGGTCTCGATAAAGCAGCTCGAGATTTCTAGAGTATATACTCAGTATTTGCACTTCTTCAATGTAGCTTCATAATTTTAAATGTTCCTATTTTGTTGAGCTTTACTGTCATGAAGGAATGTGATAGAAACCTGGTATTTTTAGTGAGTGAATTAAAGAAAAGAAAATAGAAATGATAGAACAATTCTCTGTAGAATTTGTCTTAAACAACAGTTTATATTTTAATATAGAATTAAGACATTTGATTCCACTGGTGCAATATATAATGTAAGCAGGGTCCTTAGTATCATATTTGTATTTGACTATGGATTGAGCTTTGCAATTGTCACTGCCACCGTTTCCTCTTCCATGGAAAGTATGTTTCCTTGTATTCCACATTCTTTAATTGTCACTGCCACCGTTTCCTCTTCCACGAAAAGTATGTTTCACTTTGACAATGAACTAATAATCTTATATTTGGTGAAAACATAACTGAGTCAAATTGCACTTCCAGTGTACCATTAAACTGAATATCTGAAAGCTTATCAATGCCGAGTTATTTTGTTATAACAATTTCGATTTATATAGTGAGCACTTTTTGAAAGCTTAATATAGTCTGTGAGATGTTGGATCGAACTTTAGTATAGTCGAAGTCTGTTCGCAAGTAATGCGTGTTGTAGTCGAAGTTTGTTCTAACATGCATTAGTCAATATTGCTAGGGTTGTTAGCATGTTGAATTGGGTCTTGCTTGTAAGCCCAATTGTTAAAATGCCCATTAGGTTAGTGTGCTATTTTATTATAAATAGGATGCTAGTTTCTCAATCTTGAGAATAAGGAAAAATAGGAAGATAAAATCCTAATTTCAAGGGAGAGAGGTTATTTTGTTATTCTTGTATACTTGTAATCTTGTTCTAAGAGAAAGGAAAGAATAGCAGTTTAATAACCAATTCTTGTTGTTCCTTGTTGTTTTACCTTGTCTTCTTTATTAACCCTAACCCTTGTGAGTTTCTTGATCATTAAGAAACCGTTTATACTTTGTTTAACGGTATCCTATTCACAACAAATTGGTGCGGTGAGCGTGGAGCAGGAAGAGATTCCTGTTGAGTTGGAGCATGTTGATGCTGAATTCCTTACCCCAGATGAAGTCGAAGAAGACGCAGTAGATGTTGTCGAAGATAAGGAGACTGACAATGACTACCTGATAGAAAGAGACAGATCGAGGAGAGTCATCAAGCCACCTCAGAGACTTGGGTATGCAGATCTTATAACTTGCAAATGAGGTTCTAGACGAAGAACCTAGAGACTATAAGGAAGTTATGAGGAATAAAAAGAAGACGTTGCCCAGTTGCAAGTTTTTCCACTGTATGCAGTTAATAAAGCTGCATGAAGAAAGCTAGTTTCTTGATGTTATAGAGTTAGATCCAAGGTGGAGATTTGTGAGATGTTGGATCGAACTCTAGTATAGTCGAAGTCTGTTCGCAAGTAATGCGTGTTGTAGTCGAAGTTTGTTCTAACATGCATTAGTCAATATTGCTAGGGTTGTTAGCATGTTGAATTGGGTCTTGCTTGTAAGCTCAATTGTTAAAATGCCCATTAGGTTAGTGTGCTATTTTATTATAAATAGTATGCTAGTTTCTCAATCTTGAGAATAAGGAAAAATAGGAAGATAAAATCTTAATTTCAAGGGAGAGAGGTTATTTTGTTATTCTTGTATACTTGTAATCTTGTTCTAAGAGAAAGGAAAGAACAGCAGTTTAATAACTAATTCTTGTTGTTCCTTGTTGTTTTACCTTGTCTTCTTTATTAACCTTAACCCTTGTGAGTTTCTTGATCATTAAGAAACCGTTTATACTTTGTTTAACGGTATCCTATTCACAACATAGTCATTAGGAATTATGTGATTATAGCAATATTATTTATATACTTAGCACTTTTTGAGACTAATTTATTATGGCAGTATTATAGCAGTATGGATTTATTCATTAGAAATAATTTATATTCCAATGCATTAGAAATTACTATGGCAGTATCACTTTATAGCAGTATTACACTCATTATATTTATTATACCCTCATTCAGTTCACACCCCCGTAAGAGGTTTTTCCAAAAATATGATTTTTGAGGAATTAGAAACTTCAACCATGTTGTCGTCAAAGCTATCTACAACCAAGAAGAGGACTTTGAATTCATTTTATTGGATCATAAAAAATTAAAGCAAAAACTAGTATGTACAAAATGTAACATTCATTGATGGTGACTTTGGTGGGGCAGAAGCTACAAGGATTGGTGTAGTGAAGCTTATATAGACGTGAAGGTATTTTACAAAAAAAGAAGACCATATAAGACTGACTGAGAATGAGAGAGAAGAGTCAACTTAAGTCACATAGCATAAGACATTTTGAATTATTATGGAAAGGGACTGCACCTGATTGCTAGTTGTGTGTATAATATTGTCCATATTCACATACAATTAATCAACTGATGCTTGTAGTTTAGAATGTACAATACTTGTTCAACTTCAATTATTCCAACATTGGTCCAAATTAAATCATACAAGACTCTCCTTCCTCTTGTACTCTATCATATTTTTCAGTAATAATCCGATACTCTTTTTTTTTGATGGAAAATCCTATATTTGGACACTAGTGAATGGTTTTTTCTCTTGTTGCACTGTGTTCCTTTCATTTTTTTCCTTTGTAAGGCAAGTATTTTTGGTAAAGTTGCACAGAACATGGTTCTTTCTTTTATAGACAAATACAATAACTTTTTAACAAACATAGTACAGAAAACTTAGATTATAACACAGCTATTAGGATCCTCTTCAACGCTAACAGCACCGTAATAAGGATTGTATTGTGGTTTCATCTGATGATTGTAATAGGCTTGTGTTCCATAGAACATGAAAGGATCAATCACGATTTCTTTTGTTGAATCTTTCTTATCATCTTCCTTCTTTTTAGGTTCTTCTTTCTTTTCTTCTTTAGCTGCTCCAACAGAAACGATTTCAGCATGACAAAACTTCCTTAGCTTAGTCACTACTTTTACTGGATCAATGTCTCCAATTGCTGTTAATTTCATGTTTTTCATGTCCACTGAAACTGACTCAACCCCTGCAACAATATTACAAATAAAATCTCAGTATTTTCACTAAAACAACTCAATTCTGAAACAAAAAAGCTTAGTTGGAGTGAATTCAATACCTGAAAGGCCAGAGACTGCCTTCATAGCTTTTTGCTTGATTCTGTCTTCATTTATTTCCAACTTTAACACAACTTTCTGTAACACAAATTCTAGTAGCTGTTAGTTAGGACAAAGCAAAGGTAGAGAATAAAAGAGTGGTTTTAATAGGAGAAAAAACAAACTAACCATCATTGTTATGGAAGCTTGTGATATGTGAGATGAGAGCTATAAGGTAGAATTATAACTCTTGATGGTAATTGTAATAGAAGTGAAAGAAAGAGATGATATTTCAAATTGAAATGAAGTTGTGAAGTGAAGATGATTGTTTGAGGCTTTTTATAGTAATGAAAGAAGAGGGACGGTCAAAGTAAACAAGTCAAGATGAGTAGTGTGTGGTTTTCTACGAAAGTTAAGCAGCAGATATAAAGGACTTTTACTAATTAATAATTTGTTTGATTTCCAAATTCCAATATACCGTTCCTTCGTGGAACACTGGAACCTAAATATAAAAGGAAATTAGGCAGTGAAAAATAAAGTGGGAAGTTTACTATTTTAGTTATGACCAGTTCTACGGTGCACCTATGCTGGATTTATCTTATAAAGAGCATTCATACGCGCACATCCATTTATTTTACTACTTCGTGGTATTAGAGTTCAAATTCAAACTGATTCAAATAAAAATTAAAAATTGATTTTAAAAAAATTGAAAATAGTACAAAATTAAAAATTATTGGATGTGTTTGAATGTCATTTTATAAAAACCAATCGGTTTGGATTAGATTTCGAATTGAAAAATCGATCCAAAGTAAACTGAATCGCATGTATATATTTTTGTAGTTATTTATTTTGTATTAGTATAATATATTGCGTTAATTTATTATTAGATGGTACTTTTTTTATAAAATGCTATGATTTTTTTTTATAAAATACTATTTGTTAGTTTGATTTAACCTATTAATTTTTATTATTTCATTTGTTTCAATTATAACTTAACATTATCATTTTGTAATATTAATTTTTAATATAGCAAATGATATATATTATATCAGATTTATTATTTATTAGTGTTTTTAAAATATTAATAAAATTATAATATGTAATTTGAATATTTAAAAAACCGATCCAAATCAAACTACAATAAATTAGATCGGGTCGAATTGGATTTTTTTAATTAATCATCCAAAACCAAAATAAATTGCAAATAAATTTATTTTTAGATCGAATGACATTTTATTTCGAAACTGAACCGCGAATACTCTAGTCGATGGTGGTTGATGTTATATTTGATTTGTTGAGTAATATATGCAAATTTAGCACGGAAGTTATATACAAATGTAAAATAGTATTGATATATATCAAAGATTATAGAATTATGTTGTTGGAAAAGGTATGTAAAGACTCGTCTATCCTAAAAGACACGAAAATAAAGAAAGGTGTATGACAAACATCAATTGACTAATGCTTCTATCTCACCTGAATTTCTTATGCATTAGACTTCTTCAAATGAGGAATAAAGATTATGAGAAAAACTCTAACTTTTAGAGCAAAAAGTATTTTGAACCTAGCAATGAGGAATAGACTTACGTCCGCAATTGATGAATCTTCTTGGTAGCTATTAGAATATATTTTCGGAAGTGTTTTATCGTATCCGCAGGGATTGTACGAGAATATTTGATGTTTGTCGTTTAATATTTTAGTGATTTAAGTAGAAGGGAGTTTTAAATGGTTTCTAATTGGTAACATAAGTTTGGAAGAAGTAAAACACGGTAAAAGTTGGTTTTTGTTTGATAAAAGGCATGCCAAGATTAGGGTTCACTAATCCGTCTTAAACCTATTCAATCAATCAAATATGTGAACTTAGTTTCAACCAAAATAATCGTGTATCCTCGCGAAACCGTTTATCTCTAAAGCGATTTCGTGAATATTATTGTTTTGGCCGTTAAATGATCTCTCTAAATAACACCCGAAACAACAATCATAAAGATCAATACAATTCGAATATCAACTTTCAAATCTATGTCTAGAGTTTTTTAGTTGAGAGATGAAGAAATTAGGTCAAGACTTGAAAAGTGTATGTTTAAAGCAATCCAAACCATAAATACAACAAAATATAGCAAATAACTTCATCTATATTGATCAAAGCTTTGCTCACATGCAAAAGATTAAAAGAAATACATGAAATTAGAATTAGCTACCTCTAATCTTGACACAAAAAGGGGTTTAGCCATCCATTTTCAAGGTAGCTTGAGCAACAAATTTCGGAAGAAGGTTAATCAATATCCGAGTCGAAGAATTGAGATTGGATGGGAATCCACCTTCTTTTTGTGAAAGATGGATAAGAGATGATGAAAATGGGAGAGCTAAGGTTTTCTTGCTGAAAAATATCAAAATATGAAAAGGCATCCAAAAGTGGTATTTGCCAAAAAGTAATCTCAAGTACTTATACACATGTTATTGTGTTGTCACCTTTGCACTACGAAGCTTTTGTTCGCCTAGCAAACATCCAAAAGAGGAACTTAAAATTCCAGTGTACAGTTAAATGGCCTTGAGACATTACCACATATTCGCCATGCGAACAATACTTCACATTGCGAAGCCTTCTCCAACCACTTCGCACAATGAATTCTTATCCAAATACCACTTTGCACTGCGAAGCCTTTGCTAGCACATTGCTTCTTCTTCGCTCCAGCGAACCATTCGCTAGATTATTTGCACGACGAGTTTCAGTCTCTTTTCTCTCTATGTGAATAGTGCCAAGCTCCCATGGGTCTTCGCTGGCAAGTTTGATGTGCGAACTTGTTGATGACTTTTCTAGGGAAATTGGCTAGGAAGTTCGTTGTGTGATCGCGACTTTCTATGTCTAATACAACCTAACTGCAAGTGCACAGTCTATCGCGTAGTAATAATAGATATCGATCCCACAGGGACTCGTAATCAAATTAGTGTTCTCGGGAGTTACTATGTTTAACTAGGTAGATAATGCTTAAGGGAATAAGATTGTCACTAAAGGGAACTAAGAATGTTAATTAAAGTATAATTAATTGAATCGATATGCAATGATTATATTCTTCGGTGATTTGACAAGTTACCGGTGTATGAAATATTTTTTCAAAGTTTATTTAAGCAGAAAATGGTGATCTGAAGACTCTCGCCTCACGATGGTTATTGACGCTAATCATAATTCTAAGGGCCAAACGTACACTTTCGTGTCCCATTCGGGGTTTAAATTATTTTTTGGAAATCTCTAAGTTCTAATTCATTTTAAAGTGCTTTCGCTGTTATTAAAATGAATGACTAGTGTTTACTATATGATCTTGCCGCAGCTTTCTCTTGTTGGTTCGTACCTTAATTAATTTCCCACTTTCGTGGCAAAACTACTTTTAAATAAGTTCTCGCTTTCGCGACGAAGTTTATTCAGTAAATTAATTTTAAACACTCAGACCATAAACGACCTTTGAAAAAGACAGTTTTCAACCGGTTATTATCAAATCTCTTCCGAATTATTATTACATATCAATTACTTTAATTTAGCCAGACATGAATTTGGGAAAGGTAAAACATAAATGAAAACAATAAATAATAGCATACATCATAATAAAAACTGGAATTACGATAAAATGAGAAACCTGTAAATATTCCAATTGACCTTTGGGCAGATCCTCCACAAATGTTGGCAAGATTCTGGTCTTTGTGCCAATTGATCGTACAACGGAAACAAGAATTATAGAAGAAATGAAAGGAATGCAGAAAAAGAAAAGAGAAACAAATAAGAATATTAAAAACTGGAAAGGTTGCTCTGAAAATAAATTGGCAGCACTTCGTTGTTTGAATGCGGCTCCTCTTCTGAGTTCCCCTTCTTCCCCTTTTATAGAAATGGAATTCTAACGGTTATAACTTGAAGAAGGTGGACTTTGAGGCAGAATTATCAGGGAGTAGTGGTCCACTATTTGGGACTTGGAACTGCTTCTTTCACGTGCATTTGAAGTGGGGCGTTTTTGCCTGTATGACGGTCGTCACCCGTGTGACGGTCGTCATGGAGCTGTGACGGTCGTCACAGCAGCAAAATCAGCATTCTGTGTTTTTCATGTTGTTTTCATCCGGTTTTCGTCCATATTTCATCTGAGATTGCTTATTCTCTTCATATTGCCTTGTTTAGACGTGATCATCAAATACCTGCAAAACATCAGACAAATAACACGGAAATAACCCGAAATCGGATCGAAAACAGTTAAACTTCAGTTGAGTTATGCATCAAAATATATATACGATTTCGTGTTATCAAACTCCCCTAAGCTTGAATCTTTGCTTGCCCTCAAGTAAAACAGGAAAAAGTCGGAAAGCACGAGGCAGCTTCTTCATTCGCAAAGTTGGGAAAAACCGGGATTCTTGGTAAGAACAAAACGAGTACCATGACGACACTGGACTACAAGTCTTCGGAGGTCTCCTTCTTATGCAAATCGGTCCCAGTCATGCTACTGTAGCTTGGTGTCAAGGTTCTCGCGGCAAGTTCACCCTGTTTGTTCTAGCGCAATCACATTAAGCCCGTTGTCCATACACTTTCATGGCAAGTCGACCTGTTAGTGAATATGATCTCATTTCTATTTTGATCTTCTTCATTGATCATAAGCTTATATCATTGATTTTTCAATGAGTTTTCGTGCCGTTGGGCTAAATGCTCGGGTGAGGAACACCTAGCTTAGAAGGAAACGTGTCTTTATATTTTTGGCTATCTAGCTTTTTTTTCATGATTTTTCATCTTTTTGGAGATCATACACTTATTTGCATTGGTCGCTCGCTTAGAAGTGTTTTAGGATGGTGCTGACTGCTAGTATAAACTACTTGGGGCTGGATTTGCGTAGACACTTGAGACTTTGGTACACGTAGGTAGTGAAACCGACTCGCATAAACCGGAGATCTAAGGTGTCAGGATGGTACTGGTTTTGTTGGAATTGTCGTCTCCTTGGAGTTTCAAAACTTGGTTTGAACTCGAGTGCATTCTCGTGATGCTTTTGCTTTTGAGGAACGAACGAAAAAATTTGTTGTTTACGTCGAATAACGTGGGGATGTTTGCGTAACGGAAAAAGGATATATAAACGAGCTTTATTTGCTAAAAATAGAAAATGTTTAAATAGAAATTACGAAATTCAAAGTACAATGGAATGGGAAATAAACGCTCCGCTCCCACACTATCTCAATCAGTGTCCCCACTGATTTGAAAGAATGCGAGAGGGAGATACAACGGAAATGAAAGTACATAGAAACTGCAAATATAGTAAACAATTAAGGAAAATGATAACTAATCACGTCCTCTGCCTCGGTCACGTCCGCGCTCGCGTCCTCTGGCTCTGACCTGGGCAACTCGGTCCTCAAAACTCATAGCTCCGGTGTGGTAGACACAGTCACGGAGTCCTTCGACCTGCAAAGTCAGATTCGCCAAGTTCTCAGTAGTGGTTTCTTGGCCGGTTTGAAGTTGTTGCATTTGGGCCCGATGCCAAGCTTCGAACTGCTCTGCTCGCTGATTCTGCTGCTGCATCATAGCGAGTATCTGGGCCTGCTGGTCGAGAGAGCGGCGGAGGTCCTCTTCTGAGTAGTCGGGCACTGGACGATGCCGGCGGTGGCGGGAGGATGTACCTTCGGAAGGAAGAGGTTGCGATGCCTCCGGTTGCTCCGGCCTGTCCAACTCAGCTTGGATTTCGTCGTCAGAACCTTGGGTGTGGTCCTGAGTTGGAGCAGCGGCAGCAGGAGGGGCAGTGAGGTCAAATAACCAGTTGGTACGATCCTCTGGGTGTGTCCGGGTGCGTGATGGAAGGATGATGCTTCGGACGGTTTTGCCACGCACTACCGGGTGGTACTTGCCATCGGCTCTGGAACGGATAAGGTGAGAGGCTCTGCAGTGGTCGGTGTCAAGGAACACCGAGGGAATGACGTGGAGGTGCTGGAGGCGGTCGCCGAGGTTCATCCCAAGTGCAATGGCAGTGACAATCCCGCCAAAGTAAAATGGCTTGGAGCCACGGTTACAGTTGGCCTGAATGTGGGCCAGGAGGAACGGAGCGGCGTTGATAGGCTCGTTGTTGAAGACGCAGTGGAGGAAGAAGAGCTCTTTCGAGTTCACCTTATGGTTGCTGTCCCTGGCGAAGATTGTGTTGCTCAATGCTCGGTGGAAGTACCGGATGGTCGGGTTATGGATATGCGTGGCGTGCAGAGAATCCCAACTATCGGCATTGATGCCGGTTAACTGGTGTTGCACCCCAAAATTTGCCCTCACAATACAAGACTTTGTGTTCCAAGAAGGTTCACAAGGTTCACAAAATTCACAATTGGTCAGAAGAGTTGACAATTCCCTCAGACAATGCACCTCCTAAGCAGTGCATCCAAAACTAGGGTTTTGACTTTAATCAGGCTAAATGGACTTCCAAGACTTCAAGTGAGCTTCATAACATCTTATATGTGTATAAGAACCCCCATGTCAAGTTTCAAGACTTTTCTCAAAAGTTTGCTCAGTCAGATGATCAGATAAGTCAAAAGCAGTCAATGCAGTTAAAAGGTCAAACTGAGGTCAACTGTGGTCAAACCAAAGTCAAACTTCATGATTTTTTTTTTTTGCCAACATCAAAGAGAGGTTGGGTGAGAAATATTATCATAATAACTGTAATACCCCAAATTTTGCCCTAAGATTTGTCGTCGCATTTCATTGCATTTAATCAATTACTAACAAATTTGTGTAGTCGTTTGACTTTTTGCAGGTAAATATCATATGGCATGCATTTTTTTTCTAAAAAGTAAAAATGGCACAATTGGCAGGAGGACATGTGTAAGGAGTTATGAGTGTGAGAGGTTGAGAGTTCGAATCTCACCTTTGTCATTTTTTTTTGTTTTTTATTATTTTTACTCTAAATTTTTCTATCTTTCATTAAAAAAAATAACAAAAATAGTTTTTTATTATTATTTAATTATTATTTTCGTATTTTAATTAAATCATTTTTTAAAATATTATTTTTTTCACTTTTTTCTAAATTATTCATAAAAATATCCAAAAAATCATAAAATAAAAAATATTGAAAAAAATTTTGTTCTTTTTATAATATTTTTTATTTTAGGAATCAATAGGATTATTAGTTTTTATTTTAAGTTTATTTTAATTATTTTAAATTATTTAAATTTTATTTTTCTTAACTAATTATTTAGTTTGGGCTTTAAAATGGGCTTTAGGGACATTATTGACAATTTGGTGTTAACCCTAATTTGTTCCCTATATATACATGTGTTGCCTTGTTGGAAAAAAAGGAGAGAATGAAAAAAACCTAAGAGGAGTGAGTGCCGTTTGCCGTTATTTAGTTTTCTTCTTCATCCATTACTATTGTTTCTTTTTCTTCATCGTTTACCGTTATTTCTTTTCCTTCATCTATTACTGTTGTTTCTTTTTCTTCATCTTTTACCGTTATTTCTTTTTCTTCATCTATTACCGTTATTTCTTTTTCTTTATCTATTACTGTTACGTTTATATATATATAATTTTTAAATTGTTAGAGTTTATATATATAAGATTTTTGATCGAATTATGTCGATACGATGTTTGCACATTTGTGTGCATGACGCGTGACATTTGTGTTAGTTCGATCTGGTTGCGATGATCGCATTTTTGTGTGAGCAATAATACTATTTTTTGCTTAATTTCTTTTTCTTTGCGATAAATTTTGTTTCGTCCGATTTAGATCTGGTTGCGATGAGCGCATTTCTGCGTTAGCAACATTGTTGGGTTATTTGGCACATTTAAAATTCATTATTGCTTTATTATTATTATTATTATTATTATTATTATTATTATTATTATTATTATTATTATTATTATTATTATTATTATTATTATTATTATTATTATTATTATTATTATTATCATTATTTATTATTATTATCATTATTATCATTATTATTACCATTATTATTATTATTGTTATCATTAATTTATTAAAATTTGTTATAATATAAAAATCTGTTTTTTTAAAATAAATAACATTAACATCTTTTCCAAATTAATATGAAAACCTATTATTTTTAAGAAAAACTTTTTTTTAGATAAATTTAAAATAATAACTAAAATCTTTTTTTTAAAATAATAACTAGAACCGTTATTTATTTTATTTTATTATTGTTCAATTCAAATTTCATTATCATATTGTATCTGCTCCTCTCATGTAACCTCGCGAACTTAACAATCGCTCTTTAAATTCTGCCTTTAAATTTCTGCTTGCATGGTTTAAATTATGACATTATCTCTCTGTTTGCATGATTCAATTATCTCACGCGTTTACTATTATTTCTGTCACATTGCACACATCCGAAGGTTAGGTCTAACTGTTTGGCCGCCGCGCCAATAGTCCGTAAAACTTCACACATTCAATTTCAAATCCTCAAAACTACAAACTACAAACCCTAATTTTCACAAATGCCTCGCCGCAGGCAAAATTACAATTTTACCCTTAGCATTAGGTCAAAGAGCCGCCGCGCTCATTTTAGGGTTTCCCGCCGTGGAATCCCTAATTTAACCCTAATTACAACTTAACATTTCAACGTAGAGATTTGGAGTTTCTACACTCCGCGTAAGCGTGTCCTTAAGATGCGTTTATTCCCCTTGAGACCTTGACCACAGTCAAGAAGTTTCTAACCTCCCTATTGAGGGGAACTACGATTACTCTGATTCCACTCCCGTAAGGATACGTAGGCACAAGATGCGATGTCTTGCCGAGTAAACTTAGAATTAACCCCCTTTATTATTTATTATTGCTTATTTATATTTTATTTATCTTTGCTATTTAATTATTTTGCTTATTATTTTGTAATTGTTTCTTGGATGTAAAGTTGTTTAATTATTTAATTATTATTATGGTTAGTAATTAGGGAGTGTAACAACATGTATGTAATATTAAAATAAATTTAGATCACTTTTAAATAAAGATAATTAAAATAAACACGTCACACACGTAAGTCGATTTTAATCGCCGTCTCACTTCCTAAGGATATCCCTCAAGTTGCCTACGAATAATGGTTAAGTGGGGTGTATAAAGCAAGTCCCTCAAATAGAAAAATCATCAAAGTCCCTTATGGTTGCCTTTACGAATCGAGTCCCTTTCGAAAAATGATGATGGTCCCTTATATGTGCTTATTACATCCCACAATGGCCTTCAAAGTCAAATCGTCCCTCACATGTCCCTTAACATCCAAAGTAAGGACTACCTACTCCATTATAGTAGGGATAGTCTTACTAAGGAAAGGATAAAGAATAAGAAAGACCTTAAAACATTAGGGTAGGCTACTCCTAGATACTTGCTCACTTCAAAACTTTTTCACACTTAAACAAATTTCCAACAAAATTTTCAAACAAGTTTTTTTTTTCACATCCATACACGGATTATTATTAAACTATTCTGAAATTTTTTGCTATTCACACACTACACTTTCAAAACAATTCAAAAGTGAGCTTAAGTACCTAAGAGCCCATGGATAACCATGGATGAAAAGGGTGCTAACACCTTCCCTTTTCATAACTTACCCCCCGGACCCAAAATATTCTCTAAGGTCTTTCCTGTTCTTTTATAACCTTTCCTTATGGATAAAATAAAAGTCAGTGGCGACTCTTGCTATCCGCAACATTGTTTAAAGTCAGTTCTCCCACCGTGTTACAGAACTGGCGACTCTGCTGGGGATTTATTTAAGAGGGGTACCCTTAGGAATTAAGATCACTTTAAATTGTTTGCCTTGTTTGCTTTATTATTATATTGTTGGGGTGCTCTTATGTGTGAAAGGTCCTAACCCGGATCTAGTGTACCTTAGGTAAATGGCAATAGACCAAGGAAACTGTACGACGTATATCGATACGGTTGATCTGGTGGCCATAGTTAGTGCGACTTCTTGGTTGGTGCTTATATTCCTTAAGTCAAGTTGAGGATAATATTGAGGCTGCCATATGTTGTCAATGCACTAACTGACTTTTAGAACCCTAGTTAACTCATCTTGGCCTTTAGAAAGTAGTGAGGTAACCGGCTTTGGTGCAGACTGAAATTGGTTGACACTCGATACTACGCTCATTGAGATCTTAAACTTGGAGGGTTTTGGTTGGCAAGTAAGTTGCCTTCTGAACAACCACCCTTGTGAAGGATCAATGATATTGAGATCCCTTAGAACCTGGTTACTTTTGTAGGACAGGATGAACCATCTAACTTCAGGGGAGGGTACTTGCCTTTGAACCTCATGCAAGCCTTTAAACCTAGGGCTATGGTGTGACTTGTTTGTGTGTGCCACATGTTTGTGATTGAGCATGACATCATGACATCATCATGCATCATAAGCATATCATTTTCCCTAACCATTTCAAGGACCAAAGGATTTATCTTTGTTCTTTGTTGCAGGTCATGGCTTCTGCTCGTAGAAACACCATCAGGATCAACTTTGTAGGGATACCTGCTAAGCTCAAGGAGTTGGTTTCCCTAGTGCCTGATCATTCCCAGTTCAACAAGAGACATGGTCACTTATTGGATCTAGTTACTTCAGGGTTCAGTGAAGACATGATGAGTGTGCTGTTTCAGTTCTTTGACCCTAAGCACCATTGCTTTACATTTCCTGATTATCAGCTGGTTCCAACCATGGAGGAGTTCTCTAAACTTCTGGGTATACCTGTTCTTGATCAGAAGCCATTCACAGGCTTAGAGAAGGAGCTTAAACCAGAAGTTATTGTTGCAGCTCTACATCTGAAGAAGTCTGACATTGTTCTAGAGACGAGAAGTGGAGTTAAAGGTATTCTTGCCAAGGTATTAGTGGATAAAGCTCAAATGTTCTTGAAGGCTATGAGCTACGATGTTGTTGAGGAGATCTTAGCCTTATTGATTTATGGCTTAGTGTTGTTCCCCAATCCTGATCAGTTCATAGACGTTCATGCCATCAACATATTCCTGAGTCACAATCCAGTGCCTACCTTACTTGGAGACATCCTACATTCTCTTCACACCCGTACTACAAGGGCAAGAGGAACTTTGATGTGCTGCATACCTTTACTTTCTAGGTGGTTTATTTCTCACCTTCCTCGCTCAGTAATGAAGAATGAGCAAGGGTTTAGATGGTCCAAGAGGATCATGTCACTTTCTCACTCAGACATCCATTGGTGCTCCAGATCTATGGAGAATGTCACCATCATTGACCGTTGTGGGGAGTTTCCTAATGTGCCACTTCTAGGCATAAGAGGAGGCATCACCTACAACCCATCTCTAGCTTTACGACAGTTTGGTTACGCCCGGAGCGATGGTCCACATGACATGTTGATTCAGGGCATTGTGTTTGATTACGACAACGATCTTCAGGGTTACCGTCAGAGATTCATCCGAGCTTGGGGAAAGGTAAACAGGATTGACAGCAAGACACTGGAGCCTAAGTACACCATTCCTATGGGGGCTTATCTCAGATGGGTACGATTTCGTGCTCAGACACTCATGATGCCATATCCTGCCATCCTACCAGTTACCATGGAACCTGTTGCTGAAGGAGACACAGCTTATACCATCCTTCACCCAGACATGCCTACTGATATGGAAGACTTGCAGAGAGCATGGATCCAACTGAAAGAGCAAAGGGATACTTTCGAGGCTCATTACAAAGCAAGCCAAGCAAGGATCCTAGAGCTAACAAAGCTACTTCATGAGGAACGAAACCTCAACTCATACCTCAACACGAAGAGGAAACGTCCATGGGAGACTTAAAACCCCATCTTTCGTACTTATTTCGTTTTCATTTTTTGTAAGCCTAAAAGGCAAAACAAGTTATTACTAATAAAAAGTTACTTTCTTGTTTGTTTAAGCAAATTTAAATCCTGCGGTCCTTGAAAACATTGCATATGCATTCCCATATCATTGCATCACAGGTTTATAATTGTGCACAGGTTTCTCATCTTCTCGCTGTTTATTTCAGCAATGGCTCTTGAACAATCAGTTAAGGATCTCCAGGCACAGAATGCACAGTTCCAAGAGCTGATCCTGAACCTATCCAAGGGGCAGGATGAATTGAAGACACTGCTGGCCAAGAAGACTAAGAAGGCTAGAAGGTCTGCTGGGTTGCTCAACATGGGAAGAAGATTCAAAGGTCCTGTCAGGACCAAGAAACAGGTTGAAGACTATGAATCTGAAGAATCTGAGCAGGAGAGAGGCAGTCTCCACAACACTATGGGGGACTCTGATTCTGAGGCTAACTACTACCATGAGCCTAACGAAGACAAATTCAAGATGCTGGTGGATAGAATGGATGCTATGGAATTACAGAAATCATCTGGGCTGGATTTTGAGGATTTGAGCTTGATATCTGGGGTGGTCATACCCATTGGGTTCAAAGTTCCTACATTTGTTGTCTATGATGGGGTCTCTTGTCCCAAATTGCATCTGAGGTCTTATGTCAGAAGAATTCAACCCCACACTGCTGATAAAAAGTTGTGGATCCATTTCTTTCAAAAGAGTTTATCTGGAGCTCAGCTAGAGTGGTATTATCAGTTGGAGAGTGTCAACATCAGAGATTGGAATGACCTTGCTGAAGCTTTCTACAAGCAGTATCAATACAATGCTGACTTAGCCCCCACTCGTATGCAGCTTCAAAGCATGTCTATGGGTGCCAAAGAAAGCTTTAAGGAGTATGCTCAGAAGTGGAGAGACTTAGCTGGAAGAGTTCAACCCCCTTTGACTGATAGGGAGTTGGTTGATATGTTCATGTGTACGCTGAATGGTCCGTTTTACAGTCATCTCATTGGAAGCTCATCATCTGGCTTCACTGAGTTGATCATGACAGGAGAGCGAGTAGAGAATGGTATCAAGAGTGGTAAGATCCAAGTGGGCACTTCTTCATCAGGTGCTGCAAAGAAGCCTCCCACTGGGAAGAAAGAATCTAATGCTGTGTATGGTCAGCCTGATCGTAACAGAAGGCATCAGTCTGTTAGTGCAGTTCATATTTCAAATCCAACTCCTGCAACAACAGAGCAGCCTCAAGGCAACCAACAGAGGGCTAGGAGACAGTTCATGAAGATCAACATGTCAATGGCTCAGGCATTGCAACACTTGTTGAAGGCTGAACTTATTACCCTGAGGGAGGCTCCTCAGAATCCCAATGTTACCTCTCCCAAGTACAATCCCAATGCACGATGTGCATATCATTCAAACTGTCCAGGACATGATACTAATAACTGCTGGGTCTTGAAGAACAAAATTCAGGATATGATTGATGCTGGAGAAATTGAGTTTGATCCACCAGGTACTCCAAATGTGATTACAGCTCCAATGCCAAATCACGAGAAGACTGTCAACGCCATTGATGAAGATATTGATGAAGATCTGCATGTCTATTCAGTTATGGAGTTGAGCACACCATTGTCTGTTATCAAAAAGAGGTTAGTACAAGCTGGGATCCTTCCAGGTTGTCATGAAGATTGTCTATATTGTACCTATAAGCCGGATAGTTGCTTCATTTTGAGAGATGGGATTCAACGTCTCATGGATAAATATACTATAGTGTTTGAAAGAAGACCAGCATCTGTAGAAAGTATGGTGGATCATCTGACTCAGGGTAAGAAGATTGAAGAGGTTGACATGGTTGACAAAGTACCACTAAGAATCACTTCAAAGGGTCCCATTAAAATCACTCATCAGGGCCCAATCAAGATTACTGCTGAAGGTCCTGTGAAAGTTGTTGCTGAAGCCAGAGTAGCTCCTCTGATCATTACCACTCCTGGTCCTATTCCTTATACATCTGACGAAGCTGTGCCTTGGCACTATGGGTCTGATGTTTACATCCATGGTGTCAAACAGGAGCCTTTACCTGATATGCCTGTTGACATTGATAATATTGCCGGATCTAGCAAGATCACTCGTAGTGGAAGAGTCTTCTCTCCTCCAGTTGCTTCTAAGAGTGCAGTTACTCCTGCTGTTACTTCCACCACTGATGCTCGGGGCAAGGGTCCTGTTATTGAGCCTGTATCTACTGATGTGCCAGCTGCTAATGACCTCTCTAAGCAGATGGAAGAAGTATTGAAAATCATTCGCAAGAGTGATTATGATATTGTTGATCAGCTGGGGCATACTCCCTCAAAGATTTCTATGTTCTCCCTGTTATTATGTTCTGAGGCTCATGCCAAGTCATTGATCAAGTTTCTAAAGATGGCTCATGTACCCAGTGCAATTTCTGCGGACCAGTTTGAGAATTGTGTTGCTCACCTGACCTATGACAACGGGTTAGGATTTTCTGATGCTGACTTGACCCCTGCCAAGAGGGATCATAACAGGGCCTTGCATATTTCAATTGAATGCAGGGGCACTACCCTGTCTCATGTGCTGATAGACAATGGTTCCTCTCTGAATGTGTTGCCTAAGGAAGTCCTGAACAAGCTGAGTTCTGAAGATACGGTATTGAAGCCCAGTAATATTGTGGTAAAGGCTTTTGATGGTTCTAGAAGAGTAGTGCATGGGGAGATTGATCTTCCAATCAAGGTTGGCTCTCAGGTGTTCACTGCTACATTCTATGTGATGGATATTCGTCCTTCGTACTCATGTCTGCTTGGTCGTCCCTGGATCCATGGGGCAGGTGCTGTGACCTCCACGTTACATCAAAAGTTGAGATATCCGGTGAATGGAAAAGTTGTTACTGTCTTTGGAGAGGAAGAATACTTTGTCAGCCATGTAAACACTTTCAAGTATCTGGAAGTAGAAGGTGAATACATTGAAACTCCATGTCAGTCATTTGAAGTGGTTCCCTGGGCTGTTAAGGATTGTGTGACTCCTCCTGCTGTGAAGAAGGTTCCTGTGGTCATCAGAAACCCTCCAACAATGGCAATGGCCTCCCTCAATGATGCCAGAGCTGTGGTGGATAAAGGTGGTTGTACTATTTGGGGTCAGCTTCCTGATATTCCATACAAGTCTGATAAGTTTGGTTTGGGTTTCACTGCAGAGTCCCAGAAGGCTGTTCGTCGTGCTCGTGCTGCTCGTATCACCAATCAAGGGGTGATTAATGCTGTGGGAGATCAAGATGAAGACTACAACTTGGATGCATGAATTTTTCCTACTATGGATGCTGGGCTCAATAATTGGAAAGCTGAAGATGTTATCCCTATCTCCTTTAGTCAGGAGTAAATACTATTACTGTGTTATGTTTTTTTTGGAACAATAAAACTTTCAAGCCATGTGTCTTACCCGGGGCACAATGGTATGCTTGTTACGGGATGTCATTTCATTTGCATACTTCATCCAATAAAATCAGTGGACGTTTCGTTTTCGTAAATATTGCGTTCCTTGTCTTTCTTTTTCTTTTATTTTTGCTTTATCAGCTATGTGTTCTTACACACACCCACATCACTAAAATGCAGATCCTCATCCACTCTGGATCCTGTTGATAACAGTTCTACTATTGCCAATTATGATTTCGAGAATCCGATCTATCAAACTGAAGACGGAAATGAGGACGATGGTGAAATACCTGTAGAGCTTGCTAGGTTGTTACAACAAGAAGAGAAAGCTATACAGCCACATGAAGAGCCAGTCGAAGTTGTGAATCTGGGAACTGAAGAAAACAGAAAAGAGGTCAAGGTAGGGGCTGATTTAGAGGATAGTGTCAAGAGCAGGTTGATTCAGATGTTACGTGACTATGTGGAGATCTTTGCTTGGTCTTATGAAGATATGCCAGGGTTGGATACAGACATTGTGGTTCACCGTTTGCCAGTGAAAGAAGATTGTCGTCCAAAGAAGCAGAAGGTTCGTCGTATGCGTCCTGAAATGTCAGAAAAGATCAAAGCAGAGGTAATGAAACAGTTCAATGCAGGGTTCTTGGCAGTAACTTCTTATCCTCAGTGGGTTGCAAATGTGGTACCAGTTCCTAAGAAAGATGGTAAGGTACGTATGTGTGTAGACTACAGAGATCTGAACAAGGCTAGCCCTAAAGACGACTTTCCACTTCCTCATATTGATATTCTGGTAGACAACACTGCTCAGCATAAGGTATTCTCTTTTATGGATGGTTTCTCTGGTTACAATCAAATCAAGATGGCACCTGAAGATATGGAGAAGACAACATTTGTGACACAGTGGGGCACCTTTTGCTATAAGGTAATGCCATTTGGTTTGAAGAATGCAGGGGCAACATATCAGCGTGCTATGGTGGCTTTGTTTCATGATATGATTCATCATGAGATAGAGGTATATGTGGATGATATGATAGCCAGATCTCAGAATGAAGAGCAACATCTTGATCATCTGCACAAGTTGTTTGAGAGGTTGAAGAAATACAAGTTGAGATTGAACCCAAACAAGTGTACTTTTGGAAGTTAGATCTGGAAAACTCTTGGGTTTCATTGTCAGTGGAAAAGGTATTGAAGTAGATCCTGCAAAAGTGAAAGCTATACGAGAGATGCCAGCTCCCCGTACTGAGAAGGAGGTTAGAGGTTTCTTGGGACGATTGAACTACATTGCAAGATTTATTTCCCAGTTAACTACCATCTGTGAGCCAATCTTCAAGTTGTTGAAGAAAGATCAGGTGATGGAATGGAATGATGAGTGCCAGACTGCCTTTGATGAAATCAAAAGATATCTGCTAGAGCCACCAATTTTGATGCCACCAGTTGATGGAAGACCCTTGATTATGTATTTAACAGTATTAGACAACTCAACGGGGTGATCCTAGGGGCAAGTGGACTCCGACATATGAAGGACCATTTGTAGTCAAGACAGTATTCTCAGGAGGTGCCATGATACTGACTACAATGGATGGTGAAGACTTCCCACAACCTGTAAACGCAGACATAGTTAAAAAATACTACGCATAAAAAGAGACCCGCTAGGTTGACAGGCCTAGGCAAAAATAAGGGCATCCCGGCAAACCAAAAGGGTTTGGGCAAAAATTAGGGATATATATATAAAAAGATGTACACCCGGCAAGTCGAAAACCTGAAAAGGCGGCTTGGGCAAAAAAGGGTATCCCGGTGGATTGAAAACCTGAAAGGGCAATCCAGGCAAAAGTTAGGGATTAAAGCGTATGACTATGTCTCGTTTGGATCACTCATGAAACTGCAACCAGTTGTACTACTTACTCAAGCTCAAACAGATAAAGCTCAATCCAATCGTTTCCGTCTCAACAGCAAGAAGATGAGATACTTGAGTGGCAATAGTAGAATTGAAACTCAATAGGATTATTTCCCACATAGCTGATTCTTTTTGTAAAACTTCATGACAAAATTCTCTTACTAGGGTTTATGTCTCCTTGTACAAACTTACCCGTGTATGGGTCACTTTTGATATAAATAAATTCCATCTTTTGAATCCAGATTCACTTTTACCCTATTTACATAAGCGAAACGTCCATTGGTTGTGTTTGAATGTATGTATGCCTTTGAATATGATTGATGTTTACCAGAAACGCATGTATGCTTTTAATATGATTGATGTTTACCAGAAATGCATGAAAATGCAGTAATAGTATTTACTAAGGACGAACGAGGGAAGGATTTCAACGAAGCTTCGCCGGTTCATCTTTACAAGACAGTTACAAACCATCAGTAGGACTAATCCATTTTCACAAAGTCTAATCTCCCCTGGAATTTATATCCATCTCTTTTATCCTCATACGGATATACGGGAAATTACTTTCCAATAAGGGCACGATGAACGAAGACGGGATGTTATACTTATCCTACTATCAAACGAAAACGAAGGTTATCTATACCCTACTATCCCCAACAACGGGAGGTTATCTATACCTTGTTATCCCCAACAACGGGAGGTTATCTATACCTTGTTATCCTCAGCAGACGGAGGGTTATATATTCTTCAACAACGAATCGGGATTTATTTTCCTTGGCCAGCAGTTGTTATACAAGGATATCCAGACACTTCCAGCAGTGTCATAGCATACATACATCATTTACATCATACCATAACATATATGTCTATAGTACATTACCTAAGTGCATCATGTCATACATGCATATATAAAGCATAAACTAATGTTGTTATACAGAATGCTACCTTGTTTTCAGGTTAATTATCCAACAAACAATCTTATGATCTTTGGGACTGCTTTATTGTAACCTCAGGGTTACTTTATCCTCCTGATGAGCTTCTTATTACTTTGGGACTGCTTTATTGTAACCTCAGGGTTATTTTATCCTCCTGATAGCCTCTCATGACTTCAAGACTGCTTTAGAGCTACTGATTGCTCTATCCTCCTGAAATCATCCTATTACTTCAAGACTGCTTTAGAGCTATTCATTGCTCTATCCTCATGAGGTCATATTACTACTTCAAGACTGCTTTAGAGCTATTCATTGCTCTATCCTCCTGAAGCCATCTAATTATTTCAAGACTGCTTTAGAGTTATCCATTGCTCTATCCTCCTGAAATTACATTATTATTTCAAGACTGCTTTAGAGCTATCCATTGCTCTATCCTCCTGAAATCATTACTTCAAGACTGCTTTAGAGCTATTGATTGCTCTATCCTCCTGAAGACATATCACATTATTATTTCAAGACTGCTTTAGAGCTGTTGATTGCTCTATCCTACTGAAGCCATTCTATTACTTCAAGACTGCTTTAGAGCTATTGATTGCTCTATCCTCCTGAAGCCATTATTACTTCAAGACTGCTTTAGAGCTATTGATTGCTCTATCCTCCTGAGGTCAGATTTATCACTTCAAGACTGCTTTAGGGTTATCATTATTGATTGCTCTATCCTCATGAAGACATGCTGTTACATCAGTATTACTCCAGACTCCTGACAGTTCTCATTATACTACTGAAGAACTTTCCCCTAGTGGCATCTTTAAGCCCACTCAATCATGTTCAACCAACCATCAATATCACTCCATGCACTGGTGAGTGCAAATTTTTGGGCTTTTGTGTTCAATCCCCTTCAACCTTCCAGGTTACGACTGGCAAATATACCAATCTAACCCCTCAGGTTTCAGAAAATTGAACAGGGGCAGCTGTTGCACCCCAAAATTTGCCCTCACAATACAAGACTTTATGTTCCAAGAAGGTTCACAAGGTTCACAAAATTCACAATTGGTCAGAAGAGTTGACAATTCCCTCAGACAATGCACCTCCTAAGCAGTGCATCCAAAACTAGGGTTTTGACTTTAATCAGGCTAAATGGACTTCCAATACTTCAAGTGAGCTTCATAACATCTTATATGTGTATAAGAACCCCCATGTCAAGTTTCAAGACTTTTCTCAAAAGTTTGCTCAGTCAGATGATCAGATAAGTCAAAAGCAGTCAATGCAGTTAAAAGGTCAAACTGAGGTCAACTGTGGTCAAACCAAAGTCAAACTTCATGATTTTTTTTTTGCCAACATCTGTCGCTTGCGCGAAAATAAGGTGCCGGCAAAACAGAAGAGTCGCCACCTTTCGTTATTTATCCCTCAGAGCGGGAAAGGAAACGATCGGAAAAACCTGACGAAAAAGGGTAAGACAAGGTCATCGCAACCATTGTCTGGGTTCGGGAGTCGGTTACGCAAGGGGAAGGTATTAGCACCCCTTACGTCCGTCGTACTCGACGGGATCCTCGTTTGTTTGTTTACTTGGACGGGTTAGTTATAATCTATCTACCTATCAAGGCTGGCTGAAAAAAGAAAAGAAAAATGACTCGGCAAAGCGTCGCGCTTTATGCCTACGTATTCTCATCAGAGAATGAGAAATCAGAGTCAACGTAGTTCGGCTAACTACGGGGAGGAAGATGGGGAAGGTTGCTCGCTAGGATATCGCATCCTATGCCTACGTACTTTCATCTGGTATGAAAGATCAGAGCAAACGTAGTTCGGGAAACTACTGAAGATATGGCTCAACTAGGAGGGAGACTATCAAGTCCTACTGTTATCATGCCATGGATTCATCCTATGGTTGAGGTTTGAACAGGGAACTCCTAGATGTTATCATGCATAGGTTTCAACCTAAAAGTCTATCATCAAATCCTCATCAGAAGAAATGAGAGTCCTAAGGGATCATGTCAATGATACATAGAATACAGACAAAAGCATCAGTTTAAACAGTAAAATGCATGCAATGCAAGTGAGGGAGGAAATGTGTGTGGGGCTTCAGCCTCCACAAGCTCGTCTCAACCTCAAGCCAGTCATGAAATAACAGTAATCATACTGAAGATCAACAACATGCTATCAAGCAAAACAGTAAACTGCAATCATACAGATAAAGGAAATGAAGTACCATCAGGTAAACAAAACACATGAGAAAGAATCATCTATTCTCTAACCATAATCCTAATCACAGAATCTAAACAAATCTAAGCAAAGCTCTCAAGCACAACCCTAAACAGGAGAAATCATTCCCAGCCTTCAAGCTTCAGAATAAGCTTACCAAAGAAAGGGAGCTAAGCAAGCAAGCTCATAGTGTCTTCCTCAGGAGAACACTAGGAGGTGTATACTCAGGAATCATACCCTATGTGGCTCAACCACTGTGATCAGTTTACATCCCTCCTCGGGAGAGATTAAACTCACAAGCAGGCTCCAACATCACTGGATATTTAAGAAATCCTATTTAAGCTAGTGGAGCTAAGTGAATAGACCCATAGGACCTTCCTCAGGAAAGTACTAGGGGGCTTCCACTTAGGAGTTGTATCCCATGTGGCTCAACAACATGTGATCAGTTTACATTCCTCCTCAGGAGAAATTAAACTCACAAGTTGGCTCCAACATCATTGGATACTTAAGAAATCCTAGATCAACTAGTGGAACTAAGTGAACAGACCCATAGGACCTTCCTCAGGAAAGTACTAGGAGGCTTCCACTTAGGAGCTGTATCCCATGTGGCTCAACAACATGTGATCAGTTTACATTCCTCCTCAGGAGAAATTAAACTCACAAGTTGGCTCCAACATCATTGGATACTTAAGGAAGAGGTGAGAAGGAAGGATGAAAGTCATTCATAGTGCCTTCCTCAGGAAAGTACCATGAACTTCCTTCAAACTTCAGGCTCTCAAACCTCACAGACAGGAGATGAGACAAGCTCTGGGTCTCTGCATCTTGATCTACAAGCTTCTCCTTATGATGCTCTCCATCAAAGTCCTCAAGGCAACACAAGCCCTTCATCAAATTCCTCAGAAAGAACCCCACAGATGAACAGATAACCCACTGAACAGGCCAAATCATCAGGCAACTCAGAAAATACCTAAAAATACTAAACTAATGGGGAAAAATTTAACAAATATTCACAAGGGTCCTCAACACCTACTCATAACATCTACAAAGGTTTCTACCTAAAAATCAAGATAAAACTCAATCAAAGAAAGGAATCATCACCTAAACACCATTTTAAACCCTAATTAGACTATCCTAAGTCAACCCTAATTAAACTAACCAAGATCAATTCTAAAAAATCTAGAAAAAATCCTATGGGGAAGTATGACTAATCATCTAATTGCACAAAAAAGAATGGGTAAAAAAAGATTAATGGAAAGTACTAAAACAATTCCTACAAAA